>CAUYPK010010051.1:0-38333 GCA_963574355.1 Loris lydekkerianus
CAGGGTCTCAAGGCTGGTTCAATATATGTAAATCTATAAATGTAATTAAACACATGAACAAACTGAAAAATAAGGACCATATGATTCTTTCAATTGATGCAGAAAAAGCTTTTGATAATATCCAGCATCCCTTCATGATCAGAACACTTCAGAAAATTGGCATAGAAGGAATATTTCTAAAACTAATAGAGGCCATCTACAGCAAACCTACAGCCAATATCATATTGAAGGGAGTTAAATTGAAATCATTTCCACTTAGATCAGAAACCAGGCAAGGTTTCCCATTGTCTCCATTGCTCTTTAACATTGTACTGGAAGTTTTAGCCATTGCAATTAGGGAAGAAAAGGCGATCAAGGGTATCCACATAGGGTCAGAAGAGATCATATTTTCACTCTTCGCAGATAATATGATTGTATATTTGGAAAACACTAGGGGTTCTCCTACAAAACTTTTAGAAGTGATCAAGGAATACAGCAATGTCTCAGGCTACAAAATCAACACCCATAAATCTGTAGCGTTTATATATACTAACAACAACCAAGCCAAACAAACAGTCAAGGACTCTATTCCTTTCACAGTAGTGCCAAAGAAGATGAAATATTTGGGAGTATATGTAACAAAGGACATGAAAGATCTCTACAAAGAGAATTATGAAACTCTAAGACTTAAAGAAATAGCCGAAGATGTTAACAGATGGAAAAACATACCATGCTCATGGCTGGGAAGAACCAACACTGTTAAAATGTCCATACTTCCCAAAGCAATATATAATTTTAATGCAATACCTATTAAAGCTCCACTGTCAGACTTTAAAGATCTTGAAAAAATAATACTTCATTTTGTATGGAACCAGAAATAAATCTTGTATAGCCAAGAAATTACTCAGAAATTAAAAAAAAGCATGAGTAATCACACTACCAGACCTTAGACTATACTAAAAATTGATAGTGATCAGAACAGCATGGTACTGGCACAAAAACTGAGAAGTAGATGTCTGCAACAGAATAGAGAACCAAGACATGAACCTAGCTACTTGGCATTATTTGATCTTTGACAAGCCAATTAAAAACATTCAGTGGGGGAAAGATTCCCTATTTAACAAATGGTGCTGGGTGAACTGGCTGGCAACCTGTAGAAGATTGAAATTGGACCCACACCTTTCACCATTAACTAAGATAGACTCTCACTGGATCAAAGATTTAAACTTAAGACATGAAACTATAAAAATACTTGAACAAAGTGCAGGGAAAATTCTTGAAGGAATCGGCCTGGGTGAATATTTTATGAGGAGGACTCCCCAGGCAATTGAAGCAGTACCAAAAATACACTACTGGGACCTGATCAAACTAAAAAGCTTCTTCACAGCCAAGAAAATAGTGAGTAAAGCCAGGGACATAGTGAGTAAAGCAAGCAGACATCCCTCAGAATGGAAGAAGATATTTGCAGGTTATACCTCTGATAAAGGTCTAATAACCAGAATACACAGAGAACTCAAATTTATTAGCAAGAAAAGAACAAGAAAGAGGAAGGTTGGGGGAAGGTTTTGGTAGGGGGAGCATAATGGGTGGGGCCACATCTATGGTACATCTTGGAATGGGTACAGGCAAAACTTAACTAGTGCAGAATACAAATGCCTACATACAGTAACTAAGAAAATGCCATGAAGGCTACACTGAACAGTTTGATGAGAATACTTCAGATTGTATATGAAAGCAGCACATTGTACCCCTTGATTGCACTAATGTACACAGCTATAATTTAACAATAAAAATAAATAAATAAATAAAAAGGTTATATCACTGTTATTCTGTATTTCTTTCAAACTCTAGACTGGATAGAATACTCAACTAACTAAGGATGAAAAAATTACACTAACCCTATCATTTGGAATTTTCTTGAAATGTCATCCCTTTCTTTTCCTCTTATAAATTACTTCTATCTAAGGAGGAGAGGAACAAGATCACTCTTGAATCATGAGGTTAAAAAGTAATTCAACATGAGATGTTTATGTAGCACAATTGTCCAAATGTCTTATTTTTTATAGATAATGTGGTATTGGTAGAGAACATGAAACTCTGAGAAATGTTGTTATACACTTACACAGAAAATATCGAATCAGAAGCCTCCTTGGTAAAACCTTAAAACTGTTATGTGATATGTGTACCTCAGTATAGAAAGTGACCCTTTTATTCTTTATTTAACAGATTTTTTCTTTTTTAAACAATGATTTGTTTTCTTAAAGACAAGGAAAACTCTGAAATTTTTTTTTCAGGAGAAATTAATCAGATATAAACATTCCATAACGCCAAAAAGCAAAGGTTGAATAATATTTTTTAGAAAGAAAGGAAAGGAATTTAGACCAGGTAATCTCAATAAACATATCACTAATCTACTGTCTACTATCCTTTCTTTCTATTGTATTCTGTAAGGTGACACTGGAAAGAGTGAGAATGTAGTGTCCAAGGACCTAAATCTGTGTCCTGACTCTGTCATTTATTTGCTTGATGATCAGGTCAAATAATTTGTAATTAATGATGTGTTTTCTTCTCTGGAAAGGATAACATAGGTGAAAGTACTGAATGAATATTTAAAATTTATAAAAAAAAATTAACATTCTTAGAATCAAACTTCTCTGATTGAACCTAGCATTCTATTATGTTTCTCCAATTCTCTCTGCACAATCCCTAAACATCTACTACATGCAAAACAATGTGCTGCCCTTTATCATGAAATCGTTAGCTCTGTCCATGAGTAACATATCCTTCATGCCTCCATCATGCCTAGACCATTCTAATTCCTAAACCATCCTCTACTTCACTTCATTCAAACTTATCTCTATAATGCTTCTAGGATCAAGAAAGCAGTTTTTTAATGAACTACAGACAAATTAATGGATTTTTTTCTTTCATATTCCTAATTCAGTAGCGACTTTTATTCCTTCCTCCTTCACTTGTACCCAGAATCTCCCACTTGTCCCAGAATCTCCTTCTTTTAGGCAAATGAGTTCTTATTATCTCCCCGGGCTTGATGAACTTGTCCCCAGAATCTCCTTCTTTTAGGCAAATGAATTCTTATTATCTCCCCGGGCTTGATGAACTTCCCAACTCTTTGAATCAAAGAGTGTTCTCCTTGAAAAAATGAAGATAGTCATCTAAAATTCCCTTAATGTTGACCTTAGTGGAGGCAATACTTCCTCTAGCAAGTTCTTTCTAAAACATTGCTACAGGCTTCTGCATGCACATTACTGCATAACCTTATGTAAAAATGACTTTGGAGAAAATGTGGCTTAAATTACTAAGTACTTAAAGTATTCTTTCAAAACACAGGTTATTTCTAAATTGAGAATGGCTATATATTCATTCATTCATTTAAACATTCCTTTAACAAATATTTACTGATTATCTTCCACACGCCAGATGTTGTTCCAAATATTCAGGCTGCAGAAATGAATAAGGTGTTGCCATTCAAGGAGTTTGTGGCTTAAGGGACTAGTAGATGCCTACAGGTGGGTATAATTACAAGACAAGCATAAAACAAAGTCTGTAGAAAGTCCTATGGAAGTACCAAAGATGAGATGACTGCCTTTGCTTTCTAACCAGGAATGGCTTTAGAGAAGAAAGGACACTTTAGTGGAATCTTGGAAAGTTCAGGCTTAGCCGTATGTGTGGGATGACATGAAAAACAGATACAAAGGCAAGGGAAAGGCCTCTTTCTTCATGCATTATTCATCATTCTGGGTCCAAATTTGTTTGTAACATGAGAGAATTGAATTAGATGAATTCATATCCCCTTCCAAGTTCCATTCTCCCAGGAATTCTACAGTTCTAAATATCTACTACATGTAAAACAATGTGCTGCCCTTTATCATGAAATCGTTAGCTCTGTTCATGAGTAACATATCCTTCCAAAAGGTGTGATAAAGAGGTCTCATGTCTTCAGCCATCTAATTGATAACAGTACTTGAAGTGCTATTTTGAGAAGGATTGTAAAATCACATCCAAGTTCATCTTAAGCACTGAAATCGATTATTGATATCTGTTCTGGTGGAGAGGAAGAAGCATAGGTATGTATATACCTGGTCTAATCTTACAGTTTAAATTTAGTAAATTGCCTAAACCTTCATTAAAATAAAAAGTTGAATAATGAATTAAATAAAGAAAACTCTTACCTTAAAAACTATGGTATCATTTTTGGGTATTCACAACATTAAACATTAACTCCTCAATTCCACAGTTTGTTCTTTTAGCAACTAGCCTAATATTTATAGTTAATTAAACAAGCTATGTATTTTATGCAGGCAAAAAGTAAACACTATTTGAATTTCCTTGGAAAAATTAGATTTCACGTGCTCTCTTAACAGCCTATTGTATGTTACAATACCCGTTGGATGTGTCATTCTCACTACGTAGTGCTGGAGGGCAGGAGTCACCAGGGTAGTGTGTTGACCCCCAGTGCTCCTAGCAGTTAGCAGAGGACCTCTACATGGGAGGTATTCAATGCCTACCTACTGCCTGAGTGTTGGGTGAAAAATGAAAAGTCCTCAGAG
The DNA here is from genome assembly GCA_963574355.1 of Loris lydekkerianus. Lineage (NCBI taxonomy): Eukaryota > Metazoa > Chordata > Mammalia > Primates > Lorisidae > Loris > Loris lydekkerianus. Next base: position 4,548 of record CAUYPK010010051.1, read on the forward strand.
GTGTTTGTGTAGCTTTTTGGGCTGTCAAGGTCCATGGGGAAAGCTCACATCTGCAGATCATAAACAAGGTGTGAGGAAATGCTGGATATTCAGCTGAAGCCAACAGTGCAGGAGAAAGGGAAGTTTTGAAGTGATGTTCTTTCAGAAAAAGAAAAAACTTCATGAATCTTACATGTAAGTAAATAAGAAACTAGCTTTTCATTTACGCAATAGAAATGAATGTTAAAATATCCATAAAGACTAGTGGAGAAATATAGTTATTCTGATGGAGTAAAGTTCTAAATGCAAAGAATGAATATGTTTTACAGACTTATCTCAGCAGGTAACACATTTTGATGAATGCAATGCAGACCATGGTTATAAAATTCATTTATGCAGATTCTTATGGTGTAGCCCATTACAATTCTTAAAATACCTTTACCCTATTTTTAATAAAAGCTCCCCCAAATTTACAATTTTCTTCTGTGCCTCTGTCTTTCCATTTTTCTCTTCATTTATACAAAATGAGCTACTTCTGTTGTTGAGTGTAACTCTAACCGAAATTTAGTTATTCATTAAGTTGTTTAGAGAAATGTTTTAATTCAAGGAAGTATTTCCTTCTAGCCAAACTTTATAATCTTTAAACATTAGAGACTGATTCCTGCCTTCACCAAAGCAGCACATCTCCTATTTAAGTTAGCACAAAGATGAAAAATGTTGATTCTAAAAATTCATATGAATGAGATGACTTCATCTTAAGTACTTATTACTTACATAGTCTTTTTTCTCCATGTTCGATGATTAGCAAATTATTTTGAGTTACATTGCAATTGCTTTTCAGTAAGGTTTATTTTATTTTTCTACAACAAATTTAGTATTTCCCAAGTTTAATATTTAGAGACACAATATGTGACTAAAAGCTGTTCATAGACCTCTTGCCATAGAATAGAGTTATAACGAGGGCTTTTTATCACTTACAGTCATCAACACTTTCAGATGGGTTCAAGATGGACCATCCATATTTTGAATCCAGTATAGAATGATGTTGTTATTTGAGTGTATTTCAGACATCCAAACCCATTAATTAGGTAAAATATATATATTAGTAACCTGATTTGAAAAGGAAAAACAATGAAACGTTCTAGAGGTCTTTCATAATGCAATGTTTTGTATATTCTAGTTAACCTGTGTTAAGCCTTTAAGAGTTCATAAGCTGAAACAATGAATAAAAAAGTAATGTAAAAGATAGCTAGAGAGAAAGAATTAACTTCAAAAGATGTGAATGGCTCATTTTTTAGTGTCCAGTTTAAACTCTGAACATCATGGATAAAGACAAGGAATTTCCTAAGCTTGGCTTCTTTTGAGCAGTCTAGTTGCCATTGGACTGGGTATATTTCTTTAAGATAAAAACTTTAAGCATTGTTTTAAAACACAAAAATGGTCTAGGAGTTTACTTGCCCATGAAATTCACATGATTAAATATAGCGAGGATTTTTTCCTTCACGGAGTAAATAACCTCCTTCCCATGTGTATATTGATATAAACTCTCAGTGCATTTGTTTTATGATTTGGCACAGATGGTTCCTCCCTTGTTTGAGGCTGAAAAATGGATTTCCCAGTGGCTCCCCTGGAGTCCTTTTTCTTTGATGGTTAGAGAGTAGGTGTTAGCATTTCTTGAAAATCACACTTAGCAGAACACTATTTCTTTGCCTTGAAAATGTTTTTATTTGTTTATATTTCAAAAATAAATGTACTATCTTAGTATTCGTTGTTAGCACACATTAGAATTTATGTTCTTATGATAAGAACAATTCTCAAGGAGCCATAAGAAAGCCAGATAATTTTAAGAAAATCACATAGAAATCTGTTATATTAAAATGGACATTTGGCATTTATCGCCGGGTTTCATGTACTATTTTAGTGTCAGCATAAAATTCAAAAGCATATTCTTTTAACCTATTTATCTCGTTTAGATAAAGATTATAAAATTAATCAAAATAAGTAGGCTATAAGCTGAAGATCTTTATCAGTATGGTGAAGAACATTTAAGTAATTTCCCTATTTTATCTAAGATATTCAAAATTGCTAAATATGTTTTTAGGTCAATATCATTTAGTTTGGCATAAGCAGTTGGTATTTTCTAAACCATTGAAAGTCATTACTTTATAATTATTAAAACAATACCATGAAGTTCGCAGCATTATATTCTCTAATGTAATCGTTATGAAGAAATAAGAGGCTGAAATGGTTTACCTTAGATGACCTAGGATTTGGAGGAAGGAAATTAACTAAATAGTATTACTTCACAGTTTTTTTGTGGGAACAGTTTTTTTTTTTTTTTTTTTTTTTTTTCCCTAAGGCATAGTATTTGAACAGATTTCCTCACTCATATGCAGTATATTCCCGAATGTGTATATTCCTTGGAAACATTATATCTGAGATGAGCCTTATGATAACAGAGCTCTAACAGCTAACATTTATTGAATGCTAATTATGTTTGGCAGCAAATACAACTCTTTAACCATTACTTCATTTAATTCTATTAGTTACGTTTGTGATAGAGGCTATTGTTATCACCATTTTAGAGATGAAAAATGCAGGTTTAAAGGGTAGAAACTGACCCAGTGTCATGAAACTAATAGATACTATAGTCAATATTATGCTTTTAATTAACATACTATGTAATGAGAAGAAATCATCTAAGTAAGAAAAACAGAACAAACCTCATCATTAATAAGAATATTGTAAAAGCCCTGTTCTAATTCTTTAAATTACTGTTAGACAAATATAATTAAGCTTCAAAAGTAACTCATCAGATCAAGATCCTACATTATAATTTAATCCTTTTGGGTTGGGGTATTGCTATAAGCGTAGGTCTATTTAAAAAATGTAGAGCTTCACAAACCAAATGATTGTCTGTTAATGATTGTCTGATGTAGAGCTTCACAAACCAAATGATCGTCTGTTAATGGTATATCTACAAAAGTAAGTTAAGCAAACAAAGAATCTGACGTTTGCATATGGATCTTGGCCCAATTCCTTTTTGCCAATGTCTTTGCATTTTCAAATGTCTTTGTATTGTGGCATGGGCTAGTTTTCCTCTATGCTGTCACACATGTTTCCTTCCAGTCCTGTTCTTCCAGTCCCTCATGACCCACTTGCCACCACTTCATGTTCTTTTCATGCCTTCTTCATCTGCTCATTGTCCCCGAGACACCTTGCAATTCTTTATAGATTATAAATACAAGTGATATGTGGTTGGGCTATGAAGTTAATAAAAATTTTAAAGCCAGCACTAGAAGTTCTGTAATTCAATGGCAGTAGTGAGTAAGGTATTATAAATGAAAAGCTGAACTGGAGATTAAAACTAAATCAATATATCCTAAATGACTGAATATATTCTTCATGTGGCTTTGTAAACCTCCTTTGTTCTTTGGTTCTACTTAAATCTTCCATGCATTTGCTGTGTATGCATCTAAATCTATCCATTACCTTAAAATTTTGGATTTGCAGTACCTCTGCTCATTTTATTAAGGAGCAAAACAGCTTTGCAAAGGAATGCCATCCATCAATAGACAGTAATGAGATTTTGCTGCACATAATACACTAGGGCTTTCTTTTTCCACCATGAGTTGCTCATAAGCCACACATACTGTCCTTTCCAAGTTGGGTTGAATATTATTTGCATTTATTCTACCACAGATGAGCTGTATCAGATTTTTGGATCAAAAGCCCTAAAAGGGCTCCCTGTGTAAAAGTGTATTAAATTCAAAAATAAAATACAATTCTTCAAACTGAAAATAATGAAAAAAATCATGTTTAATGCATTTGATAATTACTGAATTAACAGTCTCCCTTGGTTCCATTGGAGTTGGCAAGAACCGAGGTGCAGAAAATCATAAGAAGTCCAGCTTCATTTATGAAAGAGTTCAAAGCCTGGGAATTTTGTTTTATGCTTCCTATTGTTTTCTTTTATGTGAGCATTCCCACCACCCACATGTGAACTATTGAATTAATCTGCACATAATTTCACATACTATTATAATGTTGGAAATACAAAACAGTAACCAAAATCCCTAAACTCTTCAAATATTCTTATTATTTGTCATAAGAGTAGTGTCAATATCACTGAGAAATCGTATTTTTTATCTTATCTATTCATCCTTTAAATATTTCCACAAATGTCTCCAACCTTCTCCACTCTCAAATGACTAACATATGTATTTTTTAAAGCAAGATTTCCACTGATTTTAAAAAATAGAATAAATGGCTTGGTATGCTTACACTTGGTGGGCACAATGTAGGGGTGTGTGGCACCACTACAAGAGGGACTCTATGTAACAAATGCAAATATTGTAACCTCATTGTTTGTACCCTCTCATTAACCTGAAATTTAAAAAAAAATTTCTTGAAAGTACCAATTTCACTCGTTTTTCTTAAACAAACAAACAAACAAAGTTATCTTTTCTACCATGTTTTAAGTTTCTTTCAGGTGAGAAATTTTTATCTTATTCAAATTTGATTCCTGTTCTTCCTCTTATAATGCTTTGCATTTGGTAATGATTACATAATAGTTATTCAATAATAAACAATCCTATTTTTTTTAATAGAATTAAGAAATCCTGAAAAGCTTCTAGATATAGAGGAAAGTATGATCTATGTAGGGGATAATCTAGTATGGCGACTCAAGTTTTTCTTCTATTTGGGATTCTGAGATATTTAATCTGCTCCTATTTATCAGGGTTATAAAAGATACTACTAAAGCAATGTAAACAGATATTTTGAATAAATTCTGTGCTGTTCTTACTAGATTAACGCTAACCTACCTTTCAAAAAGTGATAGTCATTGGCAATTTTGATTGAGAAAGTATAATGTTAGATAAGTTATGATCATCACAGTAGACATGTGATGGAACTGTAATAGTTTTTACAATTTCTTTCTGTCATCACTCACCATACAAATGGCTGTACCCACTGCATTCTTCTCTCTGTAAATAATTGAAAAAATACTCATCAGGTATTATTTGATATCATTCGTTCAATAAGCACTTGTATTCTTTGCAAGGAGTTGAGGTATGAAGAGAAATAAAACATAGATTCACAGTCTAGTAGCAGAAAAATATATTAAGGAGCAAATACCAACACTTAATACAATGTAATAACTGAGAGAAAAGTGGTATGAACATGATACAATGGAAACATCAAGGAGGATGTTGTCAACCTCACTGGAAGCTGGAGATGAGAAGATGGGATGGACATCTGCAAGCAGAGATCTACCTGAACTTGACTTAATTGCCCAAGTTGACACACTATGATGACCTGGAGACTTACCTCAAATTATTTTTTGACAAATTTCTAAGTTTTTTACAACTTTACAGGTAACTCCATCTTCAACTCTGCTTCTGCTTACACAAGCCCTGTCTTACTTCACATAAACTATAACAGGAAACTTAGCTTCATCATCAATTTCCTCAAAAATGTTCAATCACACTAGGCTTGAGTAGGTTCACTGTGTATTTCATGACCACCAACAGAGGATAACAGATGTCACACAACCTACCACCCTGTCCTTGACTTGACAACCTACCACCCTGTCCTTGACTTGCTGCTTCACTCTTTCTTTATGTACCCCAAGGATCAAAGAAATGTCTCTTGTGGCTCTATTCAGAGCAATCAAACATTTTTAAAAGTTTGGCAGCAGCCTCATAATTCAATAAACTCACATACCCCATTTGGGCTTTTTAGAAAGTTTCTCCAGCAAAGGCAGTTCTTCTTCAAGCAAAGATTGTCAGACCAACTGCTAAAATAATGAAACTTCTGACACAGAGAAAGCTTCACTGAGATGATGAAAATTTGTCTGGCTGAATGAATGGTTTTGAACTGTTTTTAAATAAATAAAGTCAAATAATGTTTATTGAGTGCTTACAAAGTGCAAGGTTCTGTTCTAAGCATGTAAAGTACAGGAGTTCTTTACATTTATTGCAGTAGTATCTTTTATTGCCCTGCAAAAGTATGTGGTAGCACTATTATTGTCCTGATTATACATAAAACACAGAAGTAAAGTCACTGCACCAAGATTTCACAGCTAAGAGAGATGTACCAGAATTTAAGTCCAAAGATTATCTTAAGTCTGTGAACTTAAAAACTATACTTTATTTCACAACAAAAGGAATTCCAATAGCATATTGACTCTGTCAGATCACTTTGGGTAGTACTGGATATCATTTTGTAAGTTATAGAAGAGATCCAAAATAATAGCAATTTTAGCAAGTTGTGAATAAATTTCATCATGTTAAAAAATGCATAAGACTGCTGGTGGGACTGCAAACTACTGCAGCCTTTTGGAAGGAAATATGGAGAAACATCAAAGAACTCAACCTAGACCTCTCATTTGATTCTGCCATCCCATTGCTGGGCATCTATCCAGAAGGGGGGAAAAAGAAAAAAAAAAAAAAAACTTTTATTATGAAGACACTTGCACTAGCCTGTTTATCGCAGCTCAATTTACAATCACCAAAATGTGGAAACAGCCCAAATGCCCCTCAACCCAGGAATGGATTGGCAAGCTGTGTATATGTATACCATGGAATGCTGTTCAGCCATTAAAAAAATGGAAGATTTTGCAGCATTTGTATTAACCTGGATGGAGGTGGAACACATTATTCTTAGTGAAGCATCATGGGAATGGAGAAGCATGAATCCTATATATTCAAACTTTGATATGAGGACAATTAATGACAATTATGACACGGTGGGGGTTGGGGAAGGTGAGAGCAGACAGAAAGAGAAGGAAGGAGAGGGTTTGGGGAAAGGAAAAGAAGAAAAGAAGATAGCGACTAATTCTCACATGAGTTGGATTTAATTTTGACCAAATTACATTATTTAAACAATAATTTTAAATTTAACTTGTTAATATGTTGTTTAGGATATTGCATCCTCATTTATAAGTGAAATATGTTTATAATTCCCCCTTATAATAATATATTTTTCCAATATTAATATCAGGTATATCCAGATGAAGTAGAATGAATTTGAAGGGTTTCTTCTTTTTCTATTGTCTATAAGATTTGGCATGATCTGTTTTTTGAAATTATCTTCTATCTTTATTTGTAAACACTAGTTGTCTACTTTTTGAGACTTTGGAAAAATTAAAAAAAAAGAAATTTACTGACTAATTCTTATCATGCGTGAGCACCTACCTACAAGACTAAATTTACCTAAAAGAAACTTACTGAATAACTTTTATCATTTATAAGTGCTTACCTACAAGACTACTCATGGCGTGTATATAATTACAACCCAATAATGTAGGTGATATTCTAGGTTCTTCATAATAATGAGAAAATTGAGGATTAGAAGTCCTAGGTAACAGGTCTATTTTTATCCAGTGAGAAAATGATGGAGCAATGGTTTAGGTTCAACTCTTTTCAACAATGATAACCTTTTCCTGATCATCTCCTTGGAGATCAGTTAGTTTCAAACTTGCTTTATCTGTCAGAACTTTTTTTGTTCCAATGATGAAAAAATAAATAAATGAAACAACCAAAGTTGATGTAAGTAGCAAGTCATGCCACTAATAGAAGCTTCAGGCATGGCTGGGTCCAGGAGCTCCAACAAAGTCATAATAAATTCTATTTTACTCCAAAAAATAATTAAAAAAAGCATAAGAACAGCCTGTTGTATCTCATATCTCTTGTTAGTTAGTCATGTGGTGATAATTTATTACAAAGAGAGAATTATAAATCAAATCTTTATCTTGATGATCATGTGCCAACTATATAAAAAGTGAACAGATATTGAAGTAACTATTGACCTGTGCTGAAGTGTGTTCACTCTTCACATTTATCATTATCTTCTTTCAGCAGCCATTCCTTTTGTAGATAGTTTTATATCAAGTTTGAATTGCAAAAGAACTTTGAGAGTAGTCAGATACAACAGCTGCATCCTATTTGGTCTTTCTGTATTTTCATACCCCCGTCTCTCCAGAACACAGGCAAGCAGAATCATTAGGGTGCAGTACTTAATCATACGCAGGCTTCTGGAGGAGGGTAGTACAATATCACAAGAAAAAAGATGTGCCCATAATCCCTACAAGTACAACTTAACTCTGTGCATAGAGTTAGCCTGTGATTTTGCTCAGGTTAGGAACAGAAGTGCAGGGAGGCATGTTTTTTGAGGACTGTTAAAACAAAGACTAGAAGTTTGACAAGCTGATAACATTGAGAGGAAGTCTTTGGTGTATATGTATGTTTTGGAGATGAGGTCTTGCTGGCTTGTTCAGGCTGGAGTGCAGTTGGTTGATCATAGCTCGCTGGCCTTGAACTCCTGGGCTCAATCAATTCTTCTGCCTCAGTCTCTGAAGTAAAAGAAACTACAGGCATAAGCTGCCACATCCAGCTTGGCCTTTCAATATTAACAGGACACTGATTTTTGTGTTCCTTTCCATTGGGTCCTTGTTCAGGAGTTGGTAAGTACATAAATACTCTGCCAAGTATAAACAAATCATGAAATTTCTGAAATTTGGCACCAAGAAAGGAACAAATACCCCTTTATAAGATTGTCAGAGCATCACTTATTAAGTGATGATTCCAGAGCTATATTTGATAGTGTAGTCATCTGATAAGGTCAAATATATTGAGGTGCATAGCCTATGACAGGACTGAATCCCTGGATTTCTTCAAAAGTGAATAAAGGGTGGGTGGATAGTGCAAGATAAAAGGGTATTCTTCTTCCAGTACTATATACCAGACATTGTATTAGTAAATAGGGGTACAGCCATGAACTAAAATAACACTGTACAGTTTACATTCTGGATAGAGGAGAAGAAAAAAAATGTAATGTTACAAAATTACCTATTTGTTATAATGTACTATACAGGTAATAGGTACATCACAGGCTAAGACTTCACCACTATGCAATAAACATGTAATAGAATTCAACTTAAAACCCCCAAATCTACTGAAATAAAAAAATAAATAAGATTAAAATATAATATTTTTAAATGCTAATAAATATATAAGTAATAAGGATTTCATCTGTATTGTGCTAAGAAGAAAATATAGTAGCATAAAGGTTAAAGAGAAATGATATAGGATATTTTAGAGAGAGTGGTGAAGAAAGGCCCTTTTATAAGGGGCATTTATGTAGAGACCCATTGAAATGGGGTCATAGGTCAAGCAGAGGTCATGAGTGCAATGGCTCTGAATTGGGATGGCCTGCATATTCTCGAAACGCTAAGGAGGCCAGTGTGACTGGGACAGAGTGTGCATGAGGGACAGTGTGACTGGGACAGAGTGTGCATGAGGCCAGTGTGACTGGGACAGAGTGTGCATGAGGGACAGTGGTAAGAGATGAAGCCGGAGATCTTATAGAGACTTCCAAGTCAAGGTAGAGACTTGGAAGCAGATCTTATAGAGACTTCCAAGTCAAGGTAGAGACTTTGCGTCTTATTCAGAATAACAGACAAAGCGTTGGACAGTTTTAAGCCATGTTTTTGCCTATTCTTTATATTAAGACAACTCTTTCCCTTCATGCCTTAGAGGGAAGAGACAAACTCAACAGTCAAAATTTGCATCTCTAGATGGTTTATACTTTTAATTCATTTACATACCACCTGAATATTCTATAGCTTAAAAGTCTTTATATGTGTATAAAAATAGAGTGAGAAAATTAACATTAATAGAATAATATAAAATATAATTAACAAATAAACACAGATGATATGGAAGAAAATATAAATATCTACTACGAACTTTATTTTCATAATTGCACATGAGGCTATTGTTGATATTTATAGCTTTATCCTTCCATTACTCACATCATATTCCTTATTCCATCAAAAAGCCCTTCATCTGAACAGAGATTTTTAATTAGTGAGTTAAATGAACCCTTCATTTATGAAAGTTCTGAAAGGCTGGAATTCTCACTTTCTGTGCTTTTACGTTTTCATTTAGCTTTCTGATAAGTTGTATTATTGGACATAAGAATATGAAGAGATATCTTGAACAGTCTCCTAGGATCCATACATATTCTTCCCCATGCCCACCAGATAACATCAACCAGATTTCCTCTTGGAAAATGATATCAAGTCCCCAACCAACAGTTTAATCACCTTTGCCTATCACTTCAATAGCACAAAGAACCCAGAATATTCAGGTGATTGTCTCAGCTTCCAATTAAGTAGAAATTGTGTTGTGTTGCCTGGTCAAACTATTTTCTTTTGGGAACTAAGATAGCTAAGTCAGAAGACCCTGAATTTGGAGAAACAGAAAGGAATAATTTTGTTTGTCATAATAGCTGCAGTGACAAGAGGAACCATTCCTATCTCCACAAAAGTATCCTGTCTATAGGAAAACAGAATTATGCATTGGTCCCTGGTCCAAATGCTATGCTACATCCTGTATCTTAACACTACAAACTTTCAGAATGTTAATCTCCCAATGCCTGCTGCTTCTGAGTCTTCAGGAGGCCATTCTAATAATCTATCAGATCAACTCCTTCTATTAATAGAAAAGGTTATATGCAGTAGTAACACAAGTAGATTTCATGCACATGATTCCAATGTTCAGCCTTTTGCTTTAAAAGTAGGTCTTCCTAAGAGGCAATGTGTTGTGAGATGCTGATTCTGTAAGAAGTATTGCAAAGAGTAAGTGCAAATCAGTGTCTAGAATAAGCATATAAACCTATGAAAATAACTGCCTCCTCTGTGACAGAAGCAGTGTAATCTTCTACGGGCTGTTTGGTCTTCCTGGAATCAGTGCTGTGTAGGAAGCTCTGCTTTCGTTTCTAATGACTACAGTCACTCAATAACGGGGAAAGTCTAATCAGCCTTGATTAGGGAAGTCCATACTTTCGAACACATGATACTCTCAATCTTTGCTGCTTGAATTACTTTTTAAATGAACACATTTATCAAGTGCTAGACTGAAGGAGAGGGAGGCTAGCTGATGTAAACTGTGTATCAACTTGACCACCTGAGTATTGAGAGCTCCTCTGTAGTGGAGGGCACTTAGCTGTAACTTCTACAGGACAAAAATATCTTTACCAGTATCTTTTCTGAGAGATACCATCACATAACTTCTCCCAAAACCTTCTTGTCACCAATTTTCTAATTCTGTTCAAGTCCCTGACCATCGAACAAAACTGTTAGCCACCGCCCATGAATCAGTGTAGATCCTTTCCTCTGGCCATCTCTGAATCTAGAGAAAGGAACATCAAAATTACTGCTCAAAAAAAAAAAAAAAAAAAATACTGCTCAAATCATCTGGTTGGATGTTCTCCCTTCAATTGTGTCTTTCAGGAGGACACAGTTGGGACAGTGATGCTGAAGCAATCTATTGCCAGTTGTTTCAGGATGTCATGTTGTAAACAAAGCCCAAGTTTTTAGCTTCAAACTGTTCTTAAAAACTTCCTGGAAATCCTTGAGTATACACTGAGGGAGAGGAGGCAAGCTGGCAGTCGTAGATGTTATAGGGGTCATCTTCCCACATATATTATTTCTTCCTTTAGGAGCTACTCCACATCCTTCTGGTATCCCATTTCAACTTTCTAGACTGCTATTGCACATGCACTGTCTTCTGTATTAATAGGTCAAATAGCATGGTGGGACATGGGTCAGGGTACATGGTCACTTGCTGTCCCATAGTCAAATGTACAGCACCTATGAGAGCCCAATGACAACCTAGGAGCTGTTTATGTTTTTTTTTTTTTTTTTAAATTTCATATTAATATGAGGGTACAAACAATGAGTTTATGAAGTTTGCATTTGTTAGGTAAGGTCTGTCTTGTAGTTGTGTCCCATGCCCAGGAGGTGGGCCATATACCCTTACATTGTACCCATTGGATGGGAGCACACCCATCCCCCCTCCTGCCTCCCCTCCATGAGCTGCTTCTTGAAAAAAAAAAAAAAAAAAAAGAGTACTTGTGTTGAATAGGACAAGTCTTTGTCCAACCAGGGGTCCTCAAACTATAGCCCATGGACCACATGAGGCAGTGTGATTGTATTTCCTCCCATTTTGTTTTTTTTTTTACTTCAAAATAAGATATGTGTAGTGTGCATAGGAATTTGTTCATAGTTTTTTGTTTTTTTTTTAAACTATAGTACGGCCCTCCAGCAGTCTGAGGGACAGTGAACTACTCCCCCCCCCACCCCCGTTTAAAAAGTTTGAGAACCTGTGGACCGTGGCTGTCTCATTGGTGGTTACTAGGATGTTTTTGAAACCCCCATATTTGCCACAGATGCTCTAAATTCATGGGATCTGATAGGCTATGAGGTCCAAGCAGCTTTCACTGCGACCTTAGACCTGCAGCAGAATCCTCTTTCTCTGGGCCCTATTCATAATCAGAGACTTTAAAGTTACCTTTTAAATAAATGATTTTGAGCAGTATAGTCAAATGTGTTATATTTTACCTCCAAAATACAAAATTAGCACTATGTCTCTTTCTTACTTACAGATTGGAAAGTTGGTACAAATCATTTCTCACTTTGAAGGAAGCATGCCACATTGCCGCATAGCATTAGAGTCTCAGAAACTTTATAAAGGTAGTAGGCTTATGACTTTCTGTGTCTTTTTGGCTTATCCCCCTGGCATTCTTGCATCTTGGTAAGTCATCTTAGCTTCATATTACTTCCTATTCACCAGGTCCAATAAGCATGATGCCATCAGTGTATCAGACCAATGTGGTGATCTATAGAATGTCCAGGTGAACGAGGTCACCCTGGACTGGATTGTGAAGGCATTGTGTGAAAGATAGTGAAGGCATACTATTGTCCATCCTAGCTGAAAACTAGTAACCAGTGTAACAGCTGTATTTAAAATCATGAGATTGGATAAGTTTGTCTAGAATGTGAATGTAGAACAAAAGAAGTGGTCTGATGAATAAACCTAAGGTCAATTTAATGGTTAGAAGCTGAATCTGAGCTAGTCAGAAGTGTCTGAGAAATATCTAGAGAGCAGGTAAGAAAACCAGAAGGGAATGGTATTTCAGAAGCCAGGTAAAGAATTATAAGAAGTTATTCGTGGACATTCATAAATTTTGCTGAAAGGCTAAATAAGTAAGGGTTGAGATTTGAATGTATTATTTAGCAATACGAGAGTCTTTAATGACTTGAAAAGAACTGTTTCAAAGGAATAGGGAGTAGGGGGCCAAAAATTCTGGTTGGAACAAATTCAAGAGAGAATGGAAGAGAGTAATTGAAGAGAGTGAATATAGAAAGGTCTTTCAATGAGTATAATTGTAAGGATAATGAAAGAAATTAGTGTAAACTGGAGGGAGTTAATATAGCATGCTTGTGTACTGGTGGAAATGATCTGAAAGAAATGGAAAAAATGTGTTCCAGAAAAGAATAAAGAAAATTACATGAATGAAGACAGGGAAAAAAACAAGAATCAGAGAAGATACTGCACTTAGTTCCAAAGATGCCCAGTATGAGGACTCTATGCTGATCTGTGGTCAGGATGCACAGAAAGGGGGAAGGAAGGGAATGGTCTGAATTTAGAGTCTTTGGTAATTATAGGAGAGGTTGGATCACAGGGATTCTCTTTTTCCCCAACCTTCCCTTCTCTCTCTCTCTCGCTCTCGCTCTCGCTCTCTCGCTCTCTCTCTAACACACACTCACACACACACACACACACACACACACACAGCCACACACTCATGTATCCCTCCATGTAGACACAAGCACATTAGCAGTGAAGCATGGAAAACTTGAAGGCTAGGTGGAGGTGCTCATAAATATTTATCAGAATATCATATTGGTGTTTTCTGGCTTTCTGTCCTCAAATAGCATCATAATGTTTCAGAACTAAGAATTTTTGCTGTTAGATTACAAATTGTCTCAGGACCCAGAGAAGCCGCTGTGTGGTTTTAATACAATAATGTATATTTCATGATTTAGCAAAACAAATACAAAATCATTTAAAGTCACAGACACTATTGATGGCTTATAGGGACATCTGCTGTAATATAATTAAATCAGGGAAAAGAACATCTTCCTTTTCTGTTTTTGAGAGTCTGACATTTTTTGATCTGGAGTCATTGGTATGGATTGTATATATTGTCAACATAAGGGGTCAGTCAACTTTTTTCATTAGGTGCCAGAGAATAAATATTATATTTTATACATGTAGGCCATCTAGTTTCTACCTCAACTACTCCATTCTGCATTTGTAGAACAAAAACAGCCACGGATCTATTGTAAATGAATAAGTGGGTTTTCCCTTAAAAATCTATTTGTAAAAACAGCTGGCAAGCAAAATATGGCCTGTAGGCTACACAAGTTTGCCAATTGTTTTATATAAATTTGTGAAATAAAAACGTGTTTGTTTATCGTTAGTTTGAAATTTGAACTTTTCTGATATCCAACAGAAAACACTTGCACAATATAGTTTGCAAAACGTTTTGGCATGTCGTGTTTAACCACTCAAAGAACCCTATGCAGCCTTGTGAATTATTGGTTTTTCTGTACATTCTTAAGCTTCTTGGCTTCTTAGAATAGTGTTAGAAGGCAATTCTTTAGAAAAGATGCCTTATTACAAAACAGGAAGAGCATTATTGTCAAATTAACTAAGGATCATGGCATTTAACAGGGACCAAATGTTCCATTCTATACATAAAAATTTTTTCAAAGAATTTTTAATGAAACTGGAAATAAATATATTTGTTCCTAAAATACTTAGTTTGCTTTAACCTAGTCAAAATTAAGTATTTTTATATTATAAAATTATATTTTGTAAAACACATCATTACTATTACTATTCATGTTTCTTTGTATTTTGAAAACTACACCTTAGCATTGTCTTGATGGTATTCTAAGCTCTAACCAACCAAGGTCAGTTCATCTTGTCAAGAAGAACTTGTTTATGCATAAATCATAATATCACAGAAATATTTACCTTCAGAGGGTATTTGTTATTCTTCTCATGCATTATTCATTCCTCCTCTTTTTCCCTTTTTGGGTAATCATCCTTCTCCTATTTTAGAAAATAGAGAGGTCTTTCGATTTCAGGTAGAATTAAAGCCAGTTGTTGATCTTGATGTTGGCGGGCATGAGATCTAGTTCTGGCCAATCAGAGTACTGCACACAGCAGACACAGACACATCATATAAACCAAACCAGTTAGTTTTAATCAGTTGCATTTGTAGGATTTCCCCTGGAGAACCTATCAAGAAGGCATTTCCCCTTTCCTTAGAGAGACTGATAGACTAGAATGTGTTAATGGAGACTTTGGGAGACATCTTGCCTTCATGAGGATTGAACCTTCCTGAGAATGCAGATGCTTCTGTAGAAACCAGAGCTGAAAAATATAACAGACAAGAGCAAGATGACTTCACTTCATCCCTGCTTACAGCTACAGATGTAGAAGCCAGTAAATCCCACTTTGTCCAAGTCACTGTGAGATAGGTTCTTACTAGTAATCTGTTCACCACTGTTTGGGTTGACCATTGTGATGAACACCTTTCAAAAAATATTGGTTTTATGTCACGGGAAATCTCATAGTTAGGCTTTATACTTTATCGTTTTACAAATGAAGAAAACAAGCCTTAATAGTTATCATAGAACCTCAGGGTTATCAAACTGAACTTGATAAGTTTTCCCCAGTACAATGAAAAGCCAAGAAGCAAGGCACCAGGGTTTTGCAGTAGGGAAATTTTATTGCTAGGTAGCCAAAGAAGAAGATAGGAGTTAGGCTCCAATCTGTGTTCCTGAGCTATGGTTTGGGGTAGGTTTTATTCTGAGAGGGTGATGAGACACAATCTGACGGATCTTGCAATGGGGGAAGGCCAGGAGGCATGCTCTGACTGGATCCTGCCATGGACTGATGCCAGGGCTCAGTCTGATTGGGTGCTGGACCCTGCCATTTGGTTCCACTTTAAGAAGTCCCTGCTCTGTGGTCTAAGCACTTAGGTTTCACCAGTGGTTGCATGCTTGGTTCATCTGGGCATGCTCAGGTTATGTGACCTTCAACCTGGAAGTCCATAGTAACTAAAAAACAACTCTGAACTTTGTAAGATAAAAGGTCTAATACAGTTACACCAGTCTCCTCATTTGTAAATAAGTTGCTCAGTAACATTTAGGACTCAAAGTTATATCTTTGAGGCTTCAAAGCTCTTAACCACTATGCTTTCCTTTTCTGAGAAGGGAAAATGACATGTTAAGAATGACAAAGACCTTTGCTTTGTCCTACATCTCATTCAGCCTTTGCCACTTACTGCTTTGCTGTTAGAATCCAATCTATTCTCTGGCAGAGGAACATGCTAAAAATATAAGAAAATATTACAGCAGCTGAAAGGAAATATAAGCGATGGAATTGGATAATCCATAAATTACTATATACCGTACAGTACATCTATAAAATATAAATCCATTTTATAGTTGACCACATTAGTATGCTGTTTTCTCATATGAAGAATTACAGTTCTCTAATTACTGACAAGGCAGCATAGCCTGGTGGTATAAGAACCCCTTTTCTGTAGTCAGAATTCTTAGACTTAAATCTCAGCTCTATTACTTCTTTGATGAATTGTATTATCTCTGGCAACATTACAGACCACTCTGTTTCTCAATTTATTCATTTGTAAAATGGGGAGTAATATTAGTATCTGTCTCATAGAGTTGTGCAGATTAAATATATTCACATGTGCAAAATATTTAGAACTGGATTTTGCATAAAATTCTCTCTCAGCCATGATTGGCTATTATTATTAAAATTATTGATAAATGTTTGTACAGTCTACTGATACATGTTTCTGCAGTATATTATCTCAGAAATTTTGGATTGGGTGGTTTTTATTTTGGGTTTCTTGGGGGGCACTAGAACTAATATGAAAGATATTCTTTACCTACATTTTCTCATGCTTTACTATATGTGGCCTGCTAGGTTAGCATCAAAATCTTACCCTAAGGGCAAAGACCCAGGGTGGCTGTCTTTCCCTCTCCTTCTATCTCCCTCTCCCTTTTCCTTCTTATTTCTCCCTTTTGGAGAGCTTCAGGAGCGATAGTCATGGATAGTATTTAATAGGACAAGCTGGATTTTACTATAGTAACAAAATATCCCTGAAATCTCAGTGGCCTAATGCAGAAAAGATTTATCTATCGCTCTCCTAATTGGCTGCTTTGGTAGAGAACTGTGCTCTAAATAGCATCTCAGGGAATTAGCCTAATAGAGATTCTCCCATCTTATCATGTGTCATCAGTGTTCAGAGCAGCAGGAGCGAGAGCACTGGTGATGTTTCCTCTTCCATTAATTTCTCTGTATTTTCAAAATTAAACATTTTCCTAAATATTTAGAAGTATAAAGAAGATAATCTTATTTTAAAAAGAAATAGTCCTCAATTCTAATACACTGCGAATCAAGTTATAACAGAACATAATGACCAAACAGTAAACTTCATAACGTCTAGGAGAAAAGAAATTGATTTAATGACATATTAATTCAGAAGAGAAATTCTTTCTTCTTTACAATGACTTCAGTCCCTTTGTCACTGAGCACAAAATTCAAGAAATTTAGCCGTAAGTTAAAAAACTATATGACACTATAATATTATAGCTGAAATCTTGAGATTATTGATGATTTTAATAAAATGGAATGATAAAATTTCCCAATTACAAATAATACAGGAATTTATGAAACATGTACTACCAGTGAAATTGAATTTTAATAACACATAAATGCTTGTGAACTTAGGGAATCTTTGAAAGCTATCATTTTACTCCTCAAAAGTAGCAAAATGCTCAAAATAATGAGATATTTAATATTTTTTCATTTTTAATAATGTTATGTGGCTATTAGGAATTATTTTTAATTCAGCAATAATCCCTTCCCACGCTGTTTTCACCAAGTACTTCCTGGCTTGTAGAAGAATATATTATCCTTTGTTTACACTCAAATAACTGCCATTAATTTTAGTGAGAGTTTCTGTCTAAAAAGGGAAGATGAATTGAAAAGCAGCTTTGAGAAATGAATAAACTCTCAATATTTTTCCCTGAAGAATATTAACTGTACATCTTAGCAGATAGTTTATTAATTTTGTATCATTCTCAAAATGCCAAAGAAATAAAATCTTTGAATATCGGCTTTCTCTCTCTTTAACTGTGACAGAGACTTAACTATTGATTAACACTTTTTATTTCAAATTCAGTGCTTGAGAATTCTTTCCCTTCCTTCTTTAACTTTTAATTTTTATTATAGTTATTCATGTTTGTAGTTAATCTAAAATTTATAAAAAGAAAATGAGACAAAATGGCAATTCCCTGTCCTTGCTTTTTGTTCCCAGGGGCAACTACTTGGAAATTGTCCTGTGATTTCTTTGAGAACTCTCGGTATAAATCTCAGCAATATAGCTACCCTTTTATTTCTCAGGATTTAGATTTTTAGATATTATCCTCTTTTTTTTTCATGATAGAAGTTGAAGCTTTAACTCTTTCTCCCACGCTCATAGACACGCCTCTCCATCATAGTTCTCCAAATATAGCTATCTAATGTTAGAGAATTCAGTGTTCATATTATCATAGCACATCTGGCCCATTTTTTATACTCATGATATTCTTCCTTTTGTGTGATTTCTCTTTTAAGAGATGGAGTCTTATTCTAATACACAGGCTGGAATACAATGGAGTGGTCATAGCTCATTGCCACCTTGAATTCCTGGCTCAAGTGATCCTCCTGATTCAGTCTCCTAAGTAGCTAGACCTATAGGTATGAGCCACCATGTTTGGCTGTGTACTGTTTTATGTACCCTGATAATAACCTCATTTTTATTGTTGTTTGCTTAGTTTTCCATTTCAAGTCTGGACAGTTGCTCTCAAGACCTGTTGCAGAGATGGTGTCCTGGGATCTCCTTCCACAGTGTCCTGGGTATTCCCTTCTTTCCTTTCTTCATTGAATTTTCAGCCTTTGGGTTTCAATGTCTTTCTTTTTCTTTGCTTTCTCCTTCATTTTGGTGGCATAGTCCTTCCAATAGCTTCCTGAAAGGGGTATGTAGAAAGTTAATTTTGCTACATTCTTGGTTCACATTTGAATAATTGTGTGGATATACAATTCTATCAATAGGTTGGAAATCACTTTTATTAGAATGTTGAATCTATTTCTTTATTGTCTCCTAGCTTTGAAGGTTGATGTTCAGAAATCACATGACATTAAATTTCTGATGCCATCTATGTTCCAAAATGGATCTGAAGTTCCAAAATGACGTGACATGATATAGGTATTTTTAATTCATTTTTCTAAAAACTCAATATATACATTTAATTTCAAAAATCATGTTGTCATTCTGGGAAATTTTTCAAATATATTTGAGAAGTTTTTCTCCAGGGAGAATCTGGAGGCCTTTATAAAATATTAGATTTTACTTTTTTCAAGTGAGAAAGCTGTTGGAAAAGTTATAGAGAGTGATGTGATAGAGCAGATATGTAAATCAAGTACACTAATATTACTTTACATCATTTCTGAAAGTTTGAATATTTCCTATTAATAAATTCATAATGAAAAATCTATATGTCAATAATCAAAAATCAAGTTTTGAGTAGCTATCACAATATTATGATTCAAAAATTAAAAAGTATGAAGTCTGACAATAAATTCATGAAGTCATCCTAGGAAAAGTCTTACCTACCTCTTTGCTGGATATCACTATAGTCACATTTAAAGTACTCCCGTGAGGAAGCTATGTACTGAAGCTACCACCTAGTCCACCCTTGAAAGCAATTTTGGAACTCTTTTACTGAAACGGCTATCAAAGCTGTTGTCATTATTATCCTTGATATCCTGAATATCATCAAAATATCTTCATTTCAATATTTCTTTTATAATTAGGTAATGAAAAAGAGTCATTGGGGGGACATATTAGGTGATTATTTGTTCCCTGACTATAAACTCCCTCACAGATGGTGCCTTGTGAACTGGTGCATTTTTGTGATGCAAGAGCCATGAATTATTGGCAAAAAGTTCGTATCATTTTCATCTAACTTTTCATGTAGCTTTTTCAGAACTTTCATATAGTAAGCTTGGTTAACCATCCAGTTGTATAAATTTATAAGGAACAATCCCTCTGACATCCAAAAAGTTTATAAGTAGCAACAGTGTTTTGACTCTTGATTTGGACTGATGGCACTTTTTGGTCACATATAATTGACTGACTGTCATTGTGCACTTTGGAACTTTGTTTCAGGTTGTATTGATACACTCATGTTTCATCATCAATATAACATGGTCATAAGTATTGTCTTGCCTCTGTAAAAGGTCTTGGCAAATTTCACTTCTCCTTTGCTTTTATTCATGAATGGGCTCTGTCAGAACCATTTTTGCACACACCATTCTCATTTCAAGATATTCAGTTATGATTTTGCTGTTTTTCTATTACTGTTTATTTGGTCTGATGTGCTTCTCATAGTTAGGTGACAATTTTGATGCACAATTTTATGAATTTTTGCAAAATTTTCTTCATTACTGGCCACAATGACCTCTCTTCATCAGTGACACTTTCCCCTCAGAATAATGTTTACATCATTAGTACAGTGCCATTTTCTTCATGATATTATCTCCATAAACTTGTACTAACAACTGGTTTCCTGATTTCACTTCTTCTCTTCTTTAACAAGAAATTTAACGTGTTTTTTGTTGCTCTAATTCAAGCTCTGACATTCTCACAATGGCACACAATAACAGGTAACAATTATGAACACCACTTAGCAAAACACTGAGACTAGTGAACATGAACATAGCCGTGAGGCACTGATATATCAATCCTATGAAATCTTACTAAATTGTTTGTACAGTGCTGCCAACGTAAGTTCATGGTGGCAAGTTCACAAACTTAATTGTCATACTTTATTGTATGTCATTGTACAATAATAAATTGCATTCCTGCTCATTCTCTCTCATCTTTGCCATTCCCGATACCCTCCAAGATGAGGTAACCTGTTTTGTTATAAATGTTTTCATATGTCCTTTGTAAGGAAGTAATCAAATAGGAACAAATACTTTTGTTTTCCCACATTTTTATACAAACTCTGCACTTAGTTTCACCTTATTTTTTTAAACTGAACATGTCTTGAACTTTATGTGCATCAATAATTAGTTTCTTTATTTTTTTTCTAACTGCATACTATTCAATTTAGTCAATGTAACATACTCTATTTGTCCAATCTTCTATTTAGAGGCATCTCATTTGTTTTCAAATATTTGCTATGTATAAATAATAACCTTGTGTCTATGCCATTCTGCGGATGTGAAAATATACCTTAAAGTAAATATCCGAGACTAAAATTATTAGATCAAAGTGTTGATTTTTTAAAAAATTTGGATGGATGTAGTTTAATTTTTTAAATGTTATCTAAATTATTATTTCATATGTTAGGTTCCAGAATCAAACTGTCCTGGGTCAAATCTCAGGTCCACCATTGCCATTGTTGTAAAATGAACAGTTTCATCTATCTCCCAGTGCCCAGCTAGAGCTGTTACTATTTAGATAGAGTTATAATCCAGTGTCAATTGGATTTAGGTATATATAGTTGAATGTGGACCCACATACTTCTAAAAGTTTGTCTGTGAAATGAAGAAAGAGTAGAGAGAGCTTAGACTAATAGTTGAAAGGATGTTCAAAGTGGGAGAGACTTGAGCTTGATCAAACTTTGGAGGTCATGATCCAGTTGCAAAGAACTGGTTAAATATATAGGAGACAAGCAGCATTTAAATTACTGACAAAAGATAAGATAATCGAAATTAAGGAAAAAATAAAGGGGTTTAATGGGCTTAGATGGTAGGTGGAGTACCCCTCTGTAGTAATGGGAGGGATCATGAAAGTCAAAGAAAAGGGAGGCTGCATCATTAGCTGGAATTATAGTCTGACAGAAGGGAGTTAAGGTCATTCAATCTGGTTGCTTCAAGCTTTTCTCACTAAAGGAGAAGACAAGGTCATCTGAGATGAAGGTAGAAGAGAGTAAAAAGACTCGAAGTTGGGTCTTTGAGAGAAGTAGAGAATTAGGTTATGTAGACCTAATTGAGTTGGTCTCAGAAATGAATCCGTGTTTCCATCCAATGCTATGCTTCCACTTAAGTTCAGTTATCATAAAATTATAGTGGACTACTTGGGAGGCTGAGGCAAGAGGATCACTTGAGCCCAAGAGTTTGAGGTTGTTGGCAGCTATGACGCCATGGTACTCTACCAAGGGTGAAAGACTGTCTTAAAAAAAATATTACAGCAGAAAACATGGGTGGCTATATGGCTGTCCTTCCCTGGAACTTCAGCTAAGCTCAGGCACTGAAGTGTAGAATATGTGCTATTTGTTTGATTTTCTAGGTGAGCAGTAAGAGAGGTTATGACCTTCCTCATGCATCGTTAAAATAGCGAACCACAGTATCTAAGCTGAATTTTAAAAGTAAGATGAACGAAATAATGGATTGAGGTAAAGTAGGGGGAGAGCAGTTTAACAAGCAAATAGAAAGAAGTGAAAGTAATAGTTGTTTTCTCTATTAAATTAGATAATGAATACAGATAATTCAGCATGACCATAGCACATGCTTAGTATGTGATAAATGTTACCTGGTGTTGTCACCATGAATAAAACTGTGTTTTATATTTATCTAACCTAATATTTTTCTTTTAGTGCAGAAAGTACGAATCTTTAAGAAGAGAAAGACTTAAAGACAACTGCTTATTTCAAAGATATAAAATCAATCTACTTTTTCTAATCTGACAAGTCAGTGGGGCAGTTCATTTTTATTTTCCCTATTTCTATTGCAAACACATTGTACTAGCTTTGAAAATGATAAGAGTTACAAGACAAATGAAATTTGACCTGGTCAAATGGAGCATTTCAGTGATAGCCTTCAGAAACTGCCACAAATTGGGTATTTGATTTAAAGAGGCACGATTCCTTTCCTCTCGCTCCTCCTCTTTGATGAGATTCGGCTGTGGAATGGGACATAGGAAAGGTGGAAGAGGGTGACCACATCTAGGTCATTTGATGTTGCTAGAACCAGTGTATTTATCGATCAGATTTGGTTATTTGATCCCTTTGCAATTCTTTTATTTCAATACAATAAGATTGAGTTTTAACAGCAACCTGTTTTGCCAGAGGTTCTTTTGTTTACTAAAAAAAGTGGTTAGAATGGGAGAACAAATATGCAAAGCTGAATTCAAGCAACCAAAAGAGGTAATACAATAGAATCAACTAATTTATTATCTATGTGAATGTGAAGGCTTTGAAAAGTACAGAATTTTTAGTAGTCCAGGAGGAAAGATTAAAATAATTCAGAGTGATTTGTTGAAAGCTATGTGACAGGTCAACACATTTGAATCTCATTTGAATTCCACAGTGTTCCTGAGAAGAGGTGTAAGTAGCATGTCTTCACTTAGCTCTGAATGTCTTTTGTTGACAATGTGGAAAATAAAACTCTTCGGCTGTATAGAGAACTCAAACTGAGTTGCTCTTAGCTGCTCTGAGTTTTTAGTGGACATATTTATCTTTCCTATTGATCCTTTTGATTTTGTTTGTTTTTGGCTGTTTATTGTCTGTCCGCCCTGCTAGCGAGCATGGCCTGTGTTTCTTGTGCTCCAGTTCCGAGAAAAATACCTGGAATTTTTAGGTGCTCACTAAATAGTAGTTGAATAAATAAATCCATAGATTACAAATGAATCTCTAAATTGTGCTTATATCCCACAAATATATTCTATTTTTTAAGAAAACATTTGATTCAAGTTATGTACAAACATCTCCTTTTTAAAAATTGTTCCCACAGAGCAGCAATTTAAGGAAATTTAATGGGTATATGCAAGACCTGTGAGACAAAGGGCTCGAACTACTATTGGTGATTGAAAACGCCTACCGTCTGAGCTGTCGCCAACTAACACAGTGGCATGTCATGAGGGGAATTTATGTTTTGCTTTATCAGAATGTAAGGCAATGTTTGGTTGGAAATGTCTTCAAGTAAAACTGTTTGTAAGAAAAATACTCCAAAGCTCAATAGACAATTTTTGTGTCAATTCATTGTGAACTGGGAATAACCCAGGTTTCTTCTTTAAATATAGAACTAAAAGCAAGTTATGGTTTCAGTCATCATGGTTATATAATATTCAAGATTCTTTCAGAGAATTACAAATAGTGCGTCTTAGGAAAAAGAGCCCCTTATTTTTTTTCCTCTTAATTTCCTTTTCTAGTGTAAAATAAAGCTCTTGACTGTGTGTAAGAATTAAATGTTTTCCCAGATCTTGTTTTTTATTTATTTATGAGTAGCATTTATGTTCTATACAGAGTGTGGTCATTTCTGTATTATTCTTTTGAAAAACTCTGAAAAATCCATACTTACAAATGATTTTAAAAAGCCAATAAAAATGGGAGAGGATTCCAGGATAATAGTTACCATTCAAGCAGAGAGAAATCTTTTTGATTACATACAGTTTCCTTTCTCTATTTAAGAATATTTTGTCCTTGGGGTGGCACCTGTGGCTCAGGGAGTAGGGCACTGGCCCCATATAATGGGGTGGCAGGTTCAAGCTTGGCCCTGGCCAAAACTGCCAAAAAAAAAAAAAAAAAAAGAATACTTTGTCCTTTATCCTTGCTCCTCACCTTCTATTTGTGGTGATCCTGTATATGATGAGACGTGGAAAGCACAGTGCCAAAAAAGCCTCCAGCTAAGAGAAGGAGCATAATCAGACAGTGCTTGTCTAACGCACAGTATTTCTCTCCTGTACCCTTGTCTGTGTACTGTACTTCTATTGCTATACTTCCCCCAACGTCCAAAACCCAAATGGACCTATGTAGCTCTTTTACAATGATAATACATTTTAACAGCAGGACTCACAGATGTTAGTTTATTATCAATCCATGGATATTTCATGAATTAAAGAGCCACAGCAGTTTTTATTGAATTATCTAAACAAATTTCCAAGCTTTAAGAAAATAAATTGAAGGGCAGCACCTGTGGCTCAAAAGAGTAGGGTGCCAGCCCCATATGCCAGAGGTGGCGGGTTCAAATCCAGCCCCGGCCAAAACTGCAAAAAAAAAAAAAAAAAAGAACCACTTAACATAAAATTAAAAAACAAAAATTTGTGAAGAAAATAAATTGAGTTGTAGGTGCATTTGCCTTCATTACCTCATTTTTGGCAACTTTCAAGGTTTAGATCCCATAACACTTTATATTTAAATTTTTTATGTTCAATTCGCCTAGTGATAGCTTCCTTCATTTTAATCCTAGAATCGCTCAAAAAGTTATTTTAACCACACTGCTGCTGTTTTTCTGGTAGATTTAGTAATCTTCTTAGGTTTTGAAAAAAAGAATCATGGAAAAGCCAAGATTTAAAAAATGACTGATCACTTTCTTCATTTTTTTATTAAAGCATACTTTGAATACAGTTTTAAAAATACCATTTTTAGTATTCAGTTCTGTTCTGACAAATGACCATGGTGACATAAACATCCCTACCCCCAAATTTCCCATGCTATGTTGTAGTCAACCTCATTTCCTACCTTGAGGTCCTAGCAATGATCGATTCTTTTTTCTGTCTCTACACTTTTGTATCTTACAGAATGTCATGTAATATGTAACATCTTAAATTTGGATTCTTTTATCTATCACATATTTAAAATTTTGTTATTTCATGTCTCAGTAGTTCATTCCTTTATAGTTCTGGGTAATAGTCTATTGAATGAATATAACACTAGGTGTTTTCTAATCCTTTTTATCCATTTCCAACTTGAGAAATATTTGAGTTGCTTTAATTATATTTCAGTTACAAATAAGAATGTTATAAACATGTTTGCATAGGCTTTTATATAGGTATACTTTTTTTTTATCATTTGTGTAAGTGCCTAGGACTGAGATTGCTGGATAATGTAGGCAGAGTATGTTTAACTTTATTTAAAAAATGCCAAATAGTTTCCTGGAGTAGCTGTAACATTTTTCATTGTCTCCAGCAATGTATGAAAATTTCAAATTACCAACAACTGATGTTAGTGTCACTCGCTCACTCTCTCTTTCTCTCCTTTTTTTTCTGTCTAATAGATATGTAGTGTTGTCATATTGTGAGCTTTTTTAAAAATAAAAAATGACTCATGATGTCGACTAGC
Organism: Loris lydekkerianus; assembly: GCA_963574355.1. Taxonomy (NCBI): domain Eukaryota; kingdom Metazoa; phylum Chordata; class Mammalia; order Primates; family Lorisidae; genus Loris; species Loris lydekkerianus. The sequence continues at coordinate 30,595 of CAUYPK010010051.1, forward strand.
TATTCCCATGCGTATTTGCTATTCACATATCTTCTTTGGTGAAGTGTCTGTTCAAATTACTTTCCCCTTGTTTGTTTACTTATTGTCAAGTTTTTGAATTTCTTCAACCTTCTAAATATAAATCATCTTTCAAATATGTGATTTGTGAATATTTTTTCTCTGTCTGTGACTTGTTTCCTCATTCTTTTAATGGTATCTTTCACAAGGCAGAAATCCTTGCTTTTGATGAAGTTTAATTGTAATTTTTTTTTTTATGTATCATGGTTTTGGTGTTATACATAAGAATTTTTTAAATTAAGATTTGCTACTATGTTTTTTTCATGGAAATGTTATAGATTTAAGTTTTATAATTGCAGTTAATTTCTGTACAGGGTACAAGATAAAGGTATAGGTTAATTTTCTGCATGTATCTGCCCAACTACCCCAACACCATTTGTTAAAAAGACAATTCTTTCTTTGTATTTGTCTTTGTACCTTAGTCAAAAATCAATTGACTATATATCTGTGGATTTATTTCTGAACATCAACATGCCTCATTAATCTATGGTTTTCCTTTCTCCAATTTCACCTGGTCTTAACTATTATATCTTTAGAGTAAATCTTGGAAATCAGGTAATACATGTCATCCAATTTTGTTCTGACTTTTCACAATTGTTTTGCCTTTTATAGTTCCTTTACATTTCCATGTACATTTTAGAAGCAGATTGTTTCTTAAAATTTAAAAAATCTGCTGAAATTTTAACTGAACTTAAATTAAACTGTAGCCCAATTTTGGATAAAATGACATCTTTACAATATTTGATCTTATAATCCACAAATGTAATATGTCTTTCCATTTATTTAGGTCTGTGATTTTTTTCAGAAATGTTTTGTGACTAATCACTTTTAATTATATCTTCATGGCTTCTGGTTTCTATAACTAATTTTTGGGTTACAAACATTCTTTGCAGAAATTCAAAATCATGTTTTCTAATATTGTCATACCTTAACAACTTAAGTCACAACTATTAAAGTAGTTTTCAAAGGAACATGTGAGAAGGCATTTCAAGTAACTATTGGCAATCTTCTTGTTTTTAACATTTACAAAAAGCATTAGTGGCTATTACCTCTCATCAGATTTCAATTTTTTAAAAATGTAAATAACTTTACACTTGAAGCCAATCTGAGACATTATAGTCCCCTCATTTCACAGATGAAGAAATTAAAGCCTGATTGACATAACTTGTCCAAATCCCCACAGCTAGTTACCAGAACCATATCTAAAACTCCTGTTTCTTGGTTCTAAGTTTTTTACTTTTTCTTAAATATTCCTTCCATTTTTAATATAGTGTATTTGAAACCTAAACCAAATTCCTATTTAAGAACAAATTAAATATGTTGTATAATCTACATTTGTCAGCAGTCTTCGTATTTTTCTTGACTACTACTTTGTTTGATAATCCCTTCATTTAATTGACCCCTGTGGGACTCACTCTAAAATTTTGATACATAAAACAGCACACATAGTAAACTATATCTGGACCATTTAGAAAGGTCTGTGAAGGTTAATTTTGACATGAGAGTAAAATGTTATTTGGTGTATTCCCATTCTGTGGTCTACTATGAACAATATAACACTAGAGATAATTGTTTGGTGTTCATATATGCAACAATTTATACTCTTTTGAATTATATCATGTGTGGATTTGGCTATTCCTGGAAAGCTGACTGCAATCTACATAGGGTTGTTCATATCCTCCACATTGCCATCACCAGACTCCTTCCCTTAAAATATTATGTCATGAGATATGTTTTATGGGAAAAAATGAGCCATAATTATATACATTAAGTAGCATGTGCTTCATTTACCAAACTTACTTGGTTCCATGAGGGTTTTTATTTTTTTTTTCTCTAAAACATGTTTTAATGTAACATTTTATGGAAAGATAAAAAGACCCAGTGAGGAAAAGTTTTTTTGGAGATAATCTTGCTCTGTGCCCTATCTAGAGTGCTGTGGTTTCATCATAGCTTACTGCAGCTTCTGACAACTAGGCTCAAGTGATCCCCCTGTGTCAGCCTCTTGAGTAGCTGAGACTACAGGTGCATGCCACTGCACCCAGCTAATTTTCCATTTTTAGTAAGAGATGGCCTCTCACTCTTGCTCACGCTTGTCTCAAGCGATCCTCCTATCTCAGCCTCCCAGAATGCTGGGATTAAAGGCATGAGCTACTGGATCTGGCCCCATTGAAAACTTTTGATGAGAAAATGTTGAAAAAAAGGCAGGAAGAAACATTTTAAATTTCTCCTGAAAAAAGATTAGAGATCTGTATGTCAGGAAGTAAAGACAGTGGATAGAAATCAATGGGTATCTGTTCAGTAAATATGCTGGTTCTCTCCTGTCATTCTTGTCTGTCACAGAATATGTGTAGGATACAAAGCCACAGTTACACGTTTCCAATAGATGGGAAACTATGCAAATGAGTTTTGGATTATCAGCAATTACAAGCAGTTCTCTTATTAGTCACTGGCCAGATGCTTAAATTTTGGGGTAGGAGTGGAGAAAATGAAAAGCAGCAGCTCAGTTGTGCAATGCTGATGCTGTTTTGAAATATTTTTTTCCATCAAACTCTTCACAGCAGTTGTTTCTAAAGTCTCATAAGTTTTCCCAGATCATAAGCAATCCTCTTTTATATGCATAGCAGTATAAGTGACTCATTCTATGTACTTCATAACTAGAATCATTTCCCTGGTCTTGATAGATAGATTTGCCGTGGTCCTTTCATATGCTCACATCTGTTCTCACTTGAGGCCAGATACTACAATTAACAGAGGGTTGGCTGTAGCTAAGGCTTTGGCCATTGACCACACACCAAATTGAAATTGACTGATTCCTATGAGGCAGCATCAACCCCCTGTATTCATGTCAGAATTACATTCTAACAAGTATCATGCAGTGCTTGATATAACACTTATCCTTTGTGACATGTAGGATTTTTCCTAAGAGCCCTAATTGTTACTGAACCAAACTGGGATCTGCTCTCTCAATGCAATAAAGCTAGATAGTGAGGGGAAAGGTATTTATTACCTGGCATCAAGCAAGGAGAGTGAACAGCTAATGCTTAACCCTGAGCTTCCTTGTGGCTTATAAACCAGGGATGTTAAAGGCAAAGATGTGGGTACATTTCAGGAAAGCAGAAGCATCAGGCAAAAATCATAAATAAATATATGGAGTTTGTTTATACGTTGATTTGATACCAAACATTAGGATAGCTTGAAGTGGGGAATTACAGTTGATAAGTGATTTCAGACATTCTTTGATTAGCAATTGGTTCAGGAAGCAAGGCCTTGTCTAAAATCTTGGGGTCAAGGCTGAGCATGATGTCTCACACCTGTACTCATAGCAGTCTGGAAGGCTAAAACGGGTGGATTGCTTGAGCTCAGGAGTTCAATACCAGCTTGAGCTAGAGTGAGACCCTGTCTCTGAAAATAGTCAGGTGTTATGGTAGGCTCCCATATTCCCTGCTATTTGAGAGGCTGAGAAAAGAGGATAAGTTGAGCCCAAGTGTTGAAGTTGCTGTGAGCTATAGATGCCACCGCACTCTACCGAGGGCGACAAAGTAAGACTGACAGCAAACTTCACAACTGAAACTTTTCAACCCAGAATAAAATGGTCATCAAATACCTTTAACTTTCTTAAACAAAACAATTTTTGGCCCAGAATTCTGTATGCTGCTAAACTAAGTTTCAAAACTGATGGAGAAATCATGTCTTTTGCTGGTATGCAAACATTGAAGACATTTGCCACATCAAGATGAGCTCTATAGGAAATAGAGCTCAATTCACACTGACCATCACAATAGACCACCAAAAAAATAAACACCCAGGGGTGTTGCCTGTGGCTCAGTGGCAGCGGCCCCGTATACTGAGGGTGGTGGGTTTGAACCCGGCCCCAGCCAAATTGCAACAAAAAAATAGCCAGGCATTGTGACAGGCACCTATAGTCCCAGCTACTCAGGAGGCTGAGGCAAGAGAATTGCCTAAACCCAAGAGCTAGAGATTGCTGTGAGCTGTGACACTATGGCACTCTACTGAGGGTGATAAAGTGAGCCTCTGTCTCTAAAAAAATGAAAACGTTATAGATGGTTGATAAACATTCAAAAAAAAAAAAAAAAAAGAAAAGAAAAGAAAAAAGAAAAGAAAAAGTAAACACCCAGAAACAATAGCATAAAGCAAGGGTCCTCAAACTGTGGCCCGCGTACCACATGTGGCAGTGTGATTGTATTTGTTCCCATTTTGTTTTTTTTACTTCAAAATAAGATATGTGCAGTGTGCATAGGAATTTGTTCACAGTTTTTTTTTTTTTTTTTTTTTTAACTATTGTCTGTCCCTCCAACAGTCTGAGGGACAGTGAACTGGCCCCTGTTTAAAAAGTTTGAGGACCCCTGGCATAAAGAATAAAGCTAAGAAATGGACTCTCACAGAATAAGATGAATAGAATTCTACCATAATTATCAATCCCCTCAATGAAAGTTAGTGGCTTAAATTCCCAAATGAAGAGGCACAACCTGATTGGGTGAAAGCAGAGAGGCCATCCTTATGCTATCTCCAGGAGACATGCCTAACCATAAAGGACAAATCAACACTCAGGGTAAGGGATGGAAAACAGTATTTCAGGGAAATGGAAATCAGAAGAAAAGAGGGGTTGCAATTCTATTTTCAGATACGAGTGGGCTTAAAGCAACTGAAGTTAAGAAACAAAAATGGTCACTTCATACTGGTCAAGTGAACAATACAAGAGGATGTTGCAATTCTAAATATTTATGTAGCCAACTTAAGTGCTGCTAGATTTATGAAACAGACCATGATTGGTCTGAGCAATATGATATCTATTCTATTAATATTAATTAATATTGTTCTAGCCCTAGAAAAAACTGACTTAATATACATATACAGAACACATCATCTAATAAGCCCATGGAACATATTACAAAATAGATTGCATCCTAGGATTCAAATCCAACCTTAAAAACAAAAGAATTGAAATTATACCTTGTATCTTCTCAGATCATAAGGCAAGAAACAAAGAACAAAACTCCCCCCAAAATTTTCATTCCACGCAAAGGCCTAGAAGTTAAACAACCTGATGCTGAATGGCAGTTGAGTCAAGGAAGAAGTAAAGAGGAAATTGTTAAATTCTTCAAATATAACAACAATGAAGATACAAGTTACCGAAACATGTGGGATACAGCAAAAGCAGTCCTGAGAGAGAAATTTATCACATTAGATGCCTGTATTCACAAAACAGAAAAAGTGCACATCAACAAACTAATGAATGATCTTTAAAATTTTTTTTTTATTATTAAATCATAGCTGTTTACATTAATCTGATCATGGGGCACCATACACTGTTTTTATAGACCGTTTGACACATTTTCATCACACTGGTTAACATAGCCCTTCTGGCATTTTCTTAGTTATTGTGTTAAGACATTTATATTCTATATTTACTAAGTTTCACATGTACCTTTGAAAGATGCACCTTAGGTGTAATCCCACCAATCACCCACCCTCTGCCCATCCTCCCCCCTCCCTCCCCTTCCTCTTCTCCTTCCTCCTATTCTTAGGTTATAACTGGGTTATAGCTTTCATGTGAAAGCCATAATTTAGTTTCATAGTAGGGCTGAATACATTGAATACTTTCTCTTCCATTCTTGAGATACTTTACTAAGAAGAATATGTTCAGGCTCCCTCCATGTAAACATGAAAGAGGTAAAGTCTCCATCTTTCGTTAAGGCTCCATCTTTCTTTAAGGCTGTATACATGAACCACAATTTATTAATCTGTTTGTGGATCGATGGGCATTTGGGCTTTTTCCATGACTTAGCAATTATGATTTGGGCTGCAATAAACATTCTGGTACAAATATCTTTTTTATAATGTGATTTTTGGTCTTCTGGGTGTAGTAGAGGAATTATAGGATTGAATGGCAGATCTATTTTTAGATGTCTAAGTGTTTTCCAAACATCTTTCCAAAAGGAATGTATTAATTTGCATTCCCACCAGCATTATAGAAGTGTTCCCTTTTCTCCACATCCATGCCAATATCTCTGGTCTTGGGATTTTGTGGTATGGGCTAATCTTACTGGAGTTAGATGATATCTCAAAGTAGTTTTGATTTGCATTTCTCTGATGATTAAGGATGATGAGCATTTTTTCATATTTCTATAGGTCATTTGCCTGTCTTCTTCAGAGAATTTTCTGTTCAAGTCCCTTTCCCAGCCTGCGATGGGATCACTTGTTCTTTTCTTGCTAATACGTTTGAGTTCTCTGTGGATTCTGGTTATTAAACTTTTGTTGGAGACATAACCTGCAAATATCTTCTCCCATTCTGAGGGCTGTCTACTTGCTTTAGTTACTGTGTCCTTGGCTGTGCAGAAGTTTTTTAGTTAGATCAGATCCCAGTAGTGTATTTGTGAAGCTGCTTCAATTGCCCGGGGGGTCCTTCTCATAAAATACTCGCCCAAACTAATTTCTTCAAGGGTTTTCCCTGCACTCTCTTCTAGTATTTTTATAGTTTTATGTCTTAAGTTTAAATCTTTAAACCAGTGAGAATCTATTTTAGTTAATGGTAAAAGTGTGGGTCCAGTTTCAGTCTTCTACAGGTAGCCAGCTAGCTCACCCAGCACCATTTGTTAAATAGGAAATCTTTTCCCCACTAAATGTTTTTAATTGCCTTGTCAAAGATCAAATAATGGTAAGTAGCTGGGTTCATCTCTTTGTTCTTTATTCTGTTCCATACATTTACCTCTCTGTTTTTGTGCCAGTACACTGTTGTTTTGATCACTATAGGTTTATAGTATAGTCTGAGGTCTGGTAGTTTTGATCACTATCGATTTATAGCATAGTCTGAGGTCTGGTAGCGTGATTCCTCCTGCTTTGTTTTTATTTCTCAGTTATGTCTTGTCTATTCGAGTTTTTTCTGATTCCATGTAAAACAAAGTATTATTTTTTCAAGATCTTTAAAGTATGACAGTGGAGCTTTAATAGGGATTGCATTAAAATTGTATATTGCTTTGGGTAATATGCACATTTTAACAATGTTAATTCTTCCCAGCCCTGAGCATGGTATATTTTTCCATTTATTAACATTTTGAGCTGTTTCTTTTCTTAGAGTTTCATAGTTCTCTTTATAGAGATCTTTCACGTCCTTTGTTAGATAAACTCCCAAATATTTCATCTTCTTTGGCACTACCGTGAATGGAATAGAGTCCTTAATTGTTTTTTTTTCAGCTTGACTATTGTTGGTGTATACTTAAAGGCTACCGATTTATGAATGTTGGTTTTGTAACCTGAGATGCTGCTGTATTCCTTGTTCACTTCTAAGAGGTTTGTAGTAGAAACCCTGGTGTTTTCATTTTTTTCTTTTAAGGGTTTTTTTTTTTTATTATTAAATCATAGCTGCAGACATTAATATGATCATGGGATATCATACACTAGCTTCATAGACCATTTGACACATTTTCATCCCACTAGTCAACATAGCCTTCCTGGCATTTTCCTAGTTACCGTAGCATGACATTTACAGTTCACATTTGCTGAGTTTCACGCTTACCCTTCTAAGATGCCCCGTAGGTGTGATTCCACCAATACCCCTCCCTCCACCCCCTCCCCCTCCCTCTTCTCCCTTTCCCCCTTTCCCCTATTCTTAGGTTGTAACTGGGTTATAGCTTTCATGTGAAAGCCCTAAATTAGTTTCATAG
>CAUYPK010010053.1:0-11944 GCA_963574355.1 Loris lydekkerianus
AAATTATACACAGTCTAAATATCTTTATCAATAATATTTCCTTGCTGGTAAAATCTTTTCATATCCTGCCTAATATCTTTCTAAACAGACAAATTTAACTGATTTTTAGAGTCAGGAGAAAACCAATAACAACATTTCTGATTGATAGCAAAAAGACATCGAAAAGACTGAGTTTTAACTGACCCTCTCATGAAGTCTAACAGAGACCGTAATAACTGCATATATTCATCCTCGGTACATAATGAGTTTCCCATTTTGTTCCTTTAATTATCCCTTTTTTATTTCCATAAGTTTTCCTTTTTTATTTCCTTAAGTTTTCCTTTTTGTTCCTTTGAGTTTTTCTTTTTCTTTCTTTCTTTTTTTAAATTTATTTTTATTGTTAAATCATAGCTGTGTACATTAGTGCAATCAAGGGGTACAATGTGCCGGTTTCATATACAATCTGAAATATTCTCATCAAACTGTTCAACGTAGCCTTCATGGCATTTTTTTAGTTACTGTATGTAGTTTTTCTTTTCCCCTTTTTTCCCTTAACCCTAATGCTGGGAGTCCTGAGTACTTTCAGCTCAGTCGCATCCACCTAGTTTCTCCCGTTCCCAGTTTTTTTACTTTAAGTTCGATGACCAGAAATCCAGTGGATAAGTCGACCAGGTTGGGACCAGCCATACCCTGCTCGCTGCACCAGATGTTGCTGTCCACCAGCCCAATCAACTACACAGAGATATCACTGCAGACGGAATCATTAATTAAGTGAAGACTGAGGCTTGCTCAGGTCTCCAGCCTCGTTTATCTTTATTCACTGTATTATATATCCAAACTCATCAGATAAGAATAAGCAAGAATAAAAAACAAAAGCATTAATTGAGACTGCTATAAAATACACGTCATTTCTAAGTCTGGAGCATATAACTTGAAGGTAAACTACAAGTACAACAGGTTGTCTGTTTCTGTTTGCCCACCACCTCCTTAACAAGTTAAATGAAGCTTTTGTGTAATTTGAAGTTAAGGAGTGAAGAGTAGCAGTTCAGCTCCAGACAGGTGCTAAATCTCCAGCTACCACTTGGTGGGGACCTCAGGGAATCATATCTCAAGAACTTTTCAGCTAGCAGGGAAGAATTAACTCCTGCATCTCTGCTACTTTAGCAAGCAGAGAGGAATTAACCCCTGAGTCTCGCTTATAGCTGAGAATGGAATTTTCCCGTCTTAGGTTCTTGTACCACAAGGAGAACATATAAGACAAAGCCACTTTCCTGGGGTGCTAAGAACCGTGCCCCTTCACCAAGCTTGTATGTAAGTTGCAAAACAAAGTCCTCTGAACTCATCGTTTTTCTTTCTCCAAGTGGATGAGGACTTTCCTTGAGCCACACCTCTTGTAGTTGGGGGAGGGATAACATAGGCACTGGCTTAACCTCAGCTCCTGGTGTCTCACTGGGTAACATGCACCCCAAGTCCACTGGCTCTGAACCAGTACAGCCACAGGAAGTGCCCAAAGACTATAGCCTTTGTGGCCTGTCTGCCTCACAAATTTAGCCCAGGCCCTAGGCTGCTTTGGGGCAGTTAGTGGTTGAGCTGGTCAGGCCTATGATTTCAGGGTGGAAAGTTTCCCTCAGCTGGGCTGGTCAAAATACTCATTCCTTGATCACCAGCAAAATTCTGCCCTGTGCTGTGTTCCCTTGTGCCATGGAGTGCCTTGAGTTTCGATGCAAAGCCCCACAATCTTCACTTTCCCTCCCTTGGGCACACAGATTCTCCGCTCAGTATATTGGCACAGCACTCCTGGGGAGTGGGGAGGGATGGCATAGGCAATGCAAGGTTGTCTTTTCTGCCCTCTTTAGTGCTTTTTTTCCTTTATAAAATATTAAAGAACTTACCTGATTTTTTATCCTTCCCAAGGTGTTTTCTTATATGAATTATTGTTGCTTTGCTGTTCATGTTGAAGGACTACTCTAGAGGCATCCATTTGGTTTTTAAAATCTATGGTTTGTTAAAGTAGATGCTAGTTTAATGATTTTATTTCTTCATTTTTTACCAATATAATAATACATTGGTATAACTTTTCATCTAAATATTAATGTACCTATATCCCACAAGTCTTGATTTTTTTTTAGTTTAATTTTTTTTCATTTCTTTTGAGAGTTTCTCATTGACATATGAGTCACCAATAATTAACTGTTGTTCAGTTTCCAAATATTTGGGGGATTTTCCATATATGTTTCTGCTATAATTTTCTAGTTTAACCCATATGTTTTTTTTTTAATTTTTTTTTAATTAAATCATAGCTGTGTACATTGATATGATAATAGGGCATCATACACTAGCTTCATAGACCGTTTGACAAATTTTCATCACACTGATCAACACAGCCTTCCTGGCATTCTCCCAGTTATTGTGCCAATACATCTACATTCCACATCTACCAGGTTTCACATATACCCTTGTAAGATGCACCACAGGTATAATCCCACCACTACCCCTCCCTCCATCTACCCCCCCTTTCCTCTCCTCCCTTTCCCCCTTCCCCTTATTCTTAGGTTGTGTCTGGGTCATAACTTTCATGTGAAAGCCCTAAATTACTTTCATAGTAGGGCTGAGTACATTGGGTACTTTTTCTTCCATTCTTGAGATACTTCACTAAGAAGAATATGTTACAGCTCCATCCATGTAAACATGAAAGAGGTAAAGTCTCCTTCTTTCTTTAAGGCTACATAATATTCCATGGTGTACATATACCACAATTTACTAATCCATTCATGGATCGATGGGCACTTGGGCTTTTCCATAACTTAGCAATTGTGTATAGGGCTGCAATAAACATTCTGGTACAAATATCTTTGTTATGATGTAATTTTTGGTCTTCTGGGTAGATGCCCATTAGAGGAATTACAGAATTAAATGGCAGATCTATTTTTAGATCTCCAAGTGTTCTCCATATATCTCTCCAAAAGGAATGTATTAATTTGCATTCCCACCAGCAGTGCAAAAGTGTTCCCTTTTCTCCACATCCTCGCCAACATTTCTGGTCTTGAGATTTTGTGATATAGGCCAGTCTCACCAAAGTTAGATGATATCTAAAAGTAGTTTTGATTTGCATTTCCCTGATGATTAAAGATGATGAGCATTTTTTCATATGTCTGAAGGCCTCCCGCCTGTCTTCTTCAGAGAAATTTCTCTTCAAATCCCTTGCCCAGCCTGTGATGGGATCTCTTGTTCTTTTCTTGCTAATGCATTTGAGTTCTCTGTGGATGCTGATTATTAAACCCTTTTCAGAGACATAACCTGCAAATATCTTCTCCCATTCTGAGGGCTGTTTGCTTGCTTTACTTACTGTGTTCTTGGCTGTGCAGAAGCTTTTTAGTTTGATCAGGTCCCAGTAGTGTATTTTTGAAGCTGCTTCAATTGCCCGGTGGGGGGGGGGGACTCCTCATAAAATACTCGCCCAAACCGATTTCTTCAAGGGTTTTCCCTGCACTCTCTTCTAGTATTTTTATAGTTTCATGTCTTAAGTTTAAATCTTTAATCCAGTGAGAGTCTATCTTAGTTAATGTTGAAAGATGTGGGTCCAGTTTCAGTCTTCTACAGGTCGCCAGCCAGTTCACCCAGCACCATTTGTTAAATAGGGAATCTTTTCTCCAATGGATGTTTTTAATTAGCTTGTCAAAGATCAAATAATGGTAAGTAGCTGGGTTCATCTCTTGGTTCTCTATTCTGTTCCAGACATCTACTTCTCTGTTTTTGTGCCAGTACCAGGCTGTTTTGATCACTATCAATTTATAGTATAGTCTCAGGTCTGGTAGCGTAATTCCTCCTGCTTTGTTTTTATTTCTGAGTTAATGTCTTGGCTATTTGAGGTTTTTTTCTGATTCCATATAAAATGAAGTATTATTTTTTCAAGATCTTTAAAGTATGACAGTGGAACTTTAATAGGTATTGTATTAAGATTGTATATTGCTTTGGGTAGTATCCAATGTACTTAGCCCTACTATGAAACTAATTTATGGCTTTCATATGAAAGCTATAACCCAGTTATAACCTAAGAATATGGGAAAGGGGGAGAGGGAGGGGAGGGAGGGGGGAGGATGGGCAGAGGGAGGGTGATTGGTGGGATCACACCTGCGGTGCATCTTACAAGGGTACATGTGAAACTCAGTAAATGTAGAATATAATTGTCTTAATACAATAACTAAGAAAATGCCAGGAAAGCAATGTTAACCAATGTGATAAAAATGTGTCAAACTGTTTATAAAACCAGTGTATGGTGCCCCATGCTCGCATTAATGTACACAGCTATGATTTAATATTAATATTAAAAAAAAAGAAAAACACTTGCTAGGAAATCTGGATTTTTGTGTGATAGACTGTCAAAAATGGCCACATTTTTCACCCTAATACGTGTACCCCTTAGCAATGTGGCTGTAAACTTCCTCTCATCGAGAGTGGAGTTTTTCTATCTACCTTTTGAATGTGGGCTTGACACTAGGACTAGGTTTGGTCAGCGGGACATTAGCAATTATGAGACATCAGAGCCTGAGACATCAATGACACGTTTGTGCATTGGGCCTTACCTTCTTTCTTGACACCCTTAGACTACCATACAAAGAAGTTGGGGTGCCTACTGGAGCAGGCAGGGGTCATCCCTGTGAAGCCTCTCTGGACTAGGCGTCCTCAAACTGCGTCCCGCGGGCCAACATTAAGCAGTGTGAATTGTATTTGTTTCCGTTTTGTTTTTTACTTCAAAATAAGATATGTGCAGTGTCCATAGGAATTTGTTCATAATTGTTTTTTTTTTTTTTAAACTATAGCCCGGCCCTCCAACGGTCTGAGGGACAGTGAATTGACCTCCCCCCCCCCATTTAAAATGTTTGAGGACGCCTGCTTTGGACCAACTAGCCGCTGGGTCAATAGGCCACCTAACTATAGATGTGAATAATGGTGAGCAGTGGTAGTGATTTTAAGCCACTAATCTTGTGGTCTTCTGTTCCATAGCAAAAGTTAACATTACTGGGTAACAGGTACACCTAACATTTCTTCTACCACTTTCCTTCTTGGACATTAGCTCAATCTCATCAGAGTTATAAGTAGCAGTCTCAGTCTAGATTTTTTTTTTTTTCTGAGTTTAATTCTTTCTAAGAGAGGCAGAGTAGGGAACTTATAAGTTGTTATGGTTTTAGATATTTATTGTTTGACAAGGTTTTCCGTCAACCTAATTTGTTCCTCAGACACATCCTAATTTCTTTGCCCTTCTGATTCATCAGTCTGAGCTGCATTTAGTTGTCCTTACAGTTGAACTTGATATTGTTGGTAATTTGTGTGCTTCTAGGTCCATTCTCAAACCCTTCTCCTGTCTGGCTTTGTATGTATCACAAGGATTGCCCCATAGACTCTGTTTTTCAGGTTCCTTGCCCTCTGGGTTTCAGTGGGATTCATTTAGTGGGAGGCTATAGTGCGAAATTACAGGTAGCAGAAGAGAATAAGAAGCCAAGGTCTATCTTTCCTACCTCTCTGCCTCAGGTGGCCTCTGGAAGTGGCTGTGTCCCTTCCATGGCTCCATCTTTTATGAGAAACCCCTTCTATCCATGTTTCCAGCTCCCACAAGACTGTCCCACCATGGATCCAGATTCCCATAACACTACCTCTTCTCTTGTTCCCTTTAGTGCAGGGACATCTTTGAGTTGTTCTTCTCAAGAAAGTGTCTTAGGATGGCCTTTCCTTCTGCTTGCTATTTCAATTCTTCTAACACCTTTGCATTAATACCTTGTATTGAATTCCTTCTATTGAAACCTGTCTTCATTGATTCTTCAACTCATGTAGTAGGATTCATAGTGTCTTAGAATAGAAAGAGTGGAACTGGAGTCACCTCATGGAAAAATATTACATCTGATGGACATACTATTATCCTTGACCTTTAGGTGACTGATTTAACTTTGAGCTTATAGACTTTTGTTTTTACTAAGAAGCAGAAGGACATTATAACATGCAGTCCTATCACGTTTCCTCAAATAATGGGAAAAGACACGTGTGGGTTTATGTGCTTGTGAATTGCTCCCTCTTCACAGGAAAACACGTGACACACAGTGGAATGGCCTTACCGCAATAGTTTAGGGCAGTGGTTATCAATTTTGACCCCCAAGAGTTATTTAATAATCTCTAAGACACTTCTTTTTGTTTGTTTTGTTTTCATCTCCCTAGAGCAGAAGTATGTTACTGGCATGTAGTGAGTATAGGTTAGATATCTCATCGTGCATAGGACAGTTCCAAAATAAAATATTATCTAATTAAAAATATTAATAATGTCAAGGCTGAGATCCTCTGGCCTAGGAAATTGCTGACTCCATGCTAGTTTTCTCAGAGTTCCTTGACATGTTTAGGCAATATTTTACCCAACCAAAACCCTAGACTCATTTTCCTTAAGATCTCGTCCCCTCTTCAGAATCTCTGAAGAATCAGAGTCAAAAATATCCCTTTATACTTTATTTGGAGATACCTCTTTGGGGTTGAACAGAGGAGATTATTTTCTAATTTTAAAATGCCTTCCTAGCCCAATTTCTTATGTTTATATGGCAGAGAAGTAGATTAAATCCTTGGGGGAAGGACATGGATTAAGGAGACAAGTCAGACTTCAATAAGGCTGAGTTTGCAGAAAATTAGGGTTCAGTTTGGCTTTTGCTTATGGACCACAAATATGTTCATCATCAACTTTCTAAAGTTATCCTGGGAGAGGAATGTCACTACCACATCTGTCACAGCTTATGGCTTTGCACGGGATAGTGTATCATTGGTTTGAGAACAGAGCCAGCATGTGTGGACAGGCCTGTAATTTTTAATATGACATTGGCCATAATTTATCATGTCATACCACCCACTCACAATAGCCTCATCAACCAAAATGCTAAATGCCTTTCTTATCAACACTGATGGGAAAAGGCTGTTCTGGCATCTTCCTCTAAGGGAAACAGAAATCTAACCATGTTCCTTGCAGCCTAGAGCTCTGTGTACAAGATCAGATTTGTTTTTCTCCCTGATAATTTATAGGCATTTACAAGGAAGCATATCCTGTTTGGTATGGAGAGGGGAAATGAAGTGAGAGAGAATTATTTAGCAAGTTTCTTTTTCTTGAGATTTGCTGGAGCTGCTTCATGACTTTTAAACCTCATATTACTCCCCATTTTATGAATGGCTTGATCTTTTCTATTTACATTTTCTCTACTGAGATTCTTGGTGAACCCACGGACCCATTATTAGAACTCCTGGGCAATGGTTAGATTCTCCATAATAAAGGTATATTCATAAACTACTGACCCCAGAAAGTGAGACTCAATTCTGTGGCCGAGGGTCAAGTCCTTGTTTTGTTAAATCAAAGACTCAGTTTTTACTGACGGGATCTCTACTGCCCTATTGCTGGCAACCCTCAGTAGTGAAGACTTTCTATAGAACTCTGACAGTGCCCACATACCCCACAGTCTGGCAGGGTGGCAAGATTAAAGGGGGAATCTTACTTGTATGGCATTAGAGTTTATGGATCCTCTCTTAATGCTAGAATGAAATCCTATAGTCAGGAGAAAACTATTCATTCACATTGATATGAGACAGGCACATGAAAAGAAAATAGTCAAATTCTGAAATGTTTTGGGAAATGGCAAATGTTCTTTCTTTTCAGATACTTTTCTAGATTTAACCTCTTAATTTTTAATAGGTCACAATGCTGCATTTTTTGGTGAGATCAAATAAAATGCTTGGAAAATGGATTCTGATTAATTTAATTTCCTAGTTAACTTAGGGCATGCCGTAAGTTCTTCATTCAACTCAGTCAAATATGATTTCTGTGACTGGGGTTCTCACTGATGAGTCCTCATTTTCAGATGGAGAAAGGGGAGGGTGAAAGGCTAAAAGATTCTCAAATATCTCCTGACATCTCATGAAGCAAGACTAAAAGATGAATGTTAAAAAAAAAAGTAGTACTTTGACTCACTTTTACATTGCATTTCTATTAATTGAGACTTTTCTCATTTAAGGTGGTTATGAAGATCGAATGGGTATAATGAGTCAGAGAGACTGGCACATTGTAAGTTCTCAGTAAATGATAGTAAAATATGGATATTAGGGTATGGATGTACTTTTGCTTTTAAGCACTGACTTTTATAAAAATCTTGTGCTATATTTCTAGGCTGACCTTGATGTATAACACTAACATAACTTTGAAAAACCAAAATATGAAGGGAAAAAGAGTGCTAATTTCTCATTTCATCAAATCTCATATTTGGAGGATTTAAATTTAAAACTGAAGAAGTAGGTCTGAAGTCCCATCTTTCTCTGTTGGACATTGTTTTTGATGAATAATTATTAGAACTGCTTTGAATTTGGTTTCCCCCTCAGATAAGGATTTATTTTTTCCATACTGTCTTTTCTTAGCACCTGAAGGAGCATTGAGGGTGAAAAATAGAGGCCTGTTTCCTGTCCCTAACTGGAGCCCTGGAAGGTTGTCAAACTAGAGCAACAACTTTGTGGGATTTATGCCTGGGACCTGTCAAAGTAAAATTATCATAGCAAACCCTCTCTGCTATCAATCAAAGGGGTATTGGAGATGGCAAGGGCAGGCATTTTTCAAATTTCTTTACTGTGCATATTTAGTCTTGTGCCTGGGGGAGGAAGAGTTCCTTTGAACGGTTCTTGTAGATTTCATTCCCATCAGATGGCAGCTCACAGAACTACTTAATCTTCCCCAAAGGGTTTCTTTCATTGGCCTGCTGAGAAAAACAGCCCAGGAAGAAAGTGTGTGTGTGTGCATGCGCGCGTGCACATGTGTTGCAGGGAGATAGACAATCCAGCAGCAAATGCCCCCTAATAAAGTGTCCCTTTCTTTTGGAGGACGCACAATGTGAGTCTGGTTGCCTTGGTGTCACGACTCGGAAAGTTCACTGTCTGTTTGAGGTTATCTTCCCTCACTTCTTTAAGTATCATGTGGACATTTCGCAACCACAACACAAAGCTGACACTGCTATCATAGCGACGTGGGTATTCTTCTTCTGTCCCACAGAGCCATTTCCCACATTTGTCAAGGCAAGGGTTGAAGGGGAGCGGACAAGGGAAACGGGTCCCCCATTCATTCCTGTCTGTCAGAGGTTCCCTTTGTCACGATGACATTTAAGGAGCATATTTATCTATCCTGCTACTGGAGGTTAAGGCAAGGGTAACACAAAGAAGAGAAGAAATCCTGTTTGAAAAGTTTACAAATCCTGCCGTGAGGGCTGTAAACAGAGTCCAGCCGGTGGGTGGAACGCGTAAAATAACTGCCACATTGATAGGGACCTGATTCCTCAGCACTAGAAATCCACTCGTGCAAACAGAGGAACTGTTGCTGCAAAGCGGGTCTGTTTTGGCTTAACGTCTGAGGAACACATCGCCTTCAAAGTGAATTCTTAGATGTCACTTCCCATAAGTTATGACAGAAGATTACAAAGCTACTGATATAACATATTAGCTTGATGGGCAGAATTATACCCCCAACGCTTCCTGCTCTCCCCAATGACGCACACTAACTTAGTGTGCTGTGACAGCTGCCTTGATTTACCACCAGCCCGGGAGGCCAACTGGGAGAGGGAACATTCACATGGACGCAGGGCCCGAGACTGGCCTGGAGCCTAGTTTATAAAGCTGCCCTGTAATTCACCACAAATGTGTCACCATTAAAAGAGGAAAAAAGGATTGCAGATAATAAATACTCTCTAATTTATTAGCTAACAACAAAGAGATCAGAGCCAGTTGTGATGTGATTGTTTGACATAATATTGTCAGGGAAAAAAAAGCTAAGTTGACCAGAGAGGTAAATTACACATTCAAGCAGATGCATCTACTCTTGGCTTGTCATAAGCCCAGCTAAACAAAACACCAAACAGAGGGGAGAGCTGGCAAAGAGCAGAGTCATTTATCTCTGAAAGAGACATATTCAAGAGCAAGTGAAATAAGACATAGTTCTTTTGGACTTGGTCAGAGGCCAGGTTTTAACTGTTATAAATTAAATGTTTTTTGTGTACTGAGTTGGGCGATTCTAGTTCCTTTTGTCACGGTAGGGAGATTTTTTTAGATTTTTCTGCCTGTCTTAAACTCAGGGTTTGGTTAGCCCGGGTGTGTAGCTCTACAAATAGGTATTGGAGGATCAAAGTGTTCTGGCAATGAGAGCAAATATCAGAAAGGATTTTGTAGGCGGCCCCTTGTAAACTCAGCAGCTTTAGAAAAACTTTCAATCTCTTTTTCTGTGGTTCCTCTTCTGCAGTTATGTAGCAATAATCCCACAGGACATCGGGCAGGGATTCATATTCATATTACAGTTGCGGGACCTTAGGGTTGGAAGAAATGTCTCATCCCATGTCCCACTCAGGATATGTAGGCGGTCATGGATTATCTGGACGACTTCCAGGGAGGCTGAGCATCTGCTCTGCATTATGAGAATAGAGCTTAGGGTCGGAGGGTGCCTGCTGGGCTTTTATTTCTGCATAAGCTACTGCCCAGAAAAACTCTCCCATCCCTTACTTGGGAAATTGAATTTTCAGACCTAAGTGGATACTTTTGCTTTGTTCTGTGCTTTTTCTTAGGTTGAGCCTATTGTTAGGACATAGATTTCTAGGTTTTATGCAAGAGTGTGGAGGCACGAGTGGAGTCCTGTGGGTAGGCTTAAGGAACCTCTGTTCTCAGTGACATTGATTCATGAATCAACACTTATTCTTTGGTATAGTTAATTGATCTGTGTGAATTGACCTGAATCAACATCTCTCTCTCTCTCCCTTTTGTAAAGCAGTACCATGAGAGATATCTTATTGAAATCAACATATTAAGTCTCTGTTCTCACTACTCTATCAGCTTAACAATTATTTCCAAAAGACAGAGTTAAAGGATATATGTGAAACTTAGTAAATATGGAATGTAAATGTCTTAGCACAATAACAAAAAAACACCAGGAAGGCTATGTCAACCAGTGTGATGAAAATGTGTCAAACGGTCTATGAAGCTAGTGTATGATGCCCCATGATCATATCAATGTACACAGCTATGATTTAATAATAATAATAAAAAAAGACAGAGTTAAAGAGAGTGAATGTGGAGAGAAAGAGAGGGAGATTGATTTGTCCTAAAATCCTAGCTCATTTTAAGTGAAAAGGTGCTAGTTCTGAGAAGTTGCTACTGTCTTCAAAATGCTCATATTGTATTTAACATTTTTTACAATGTCTTGGTTTTTTTTTTTTTTTACACTCCTCCCTTTCTCTTTAGAACAAAAAATGAGATAATATTTGCTTATATCTACTTCTTTTCTGTGATTTTTCAAATATGCATAACGTTGTTTCCATGATTAGATCTGTAAGAATTTATTTTGTTGCTGTTGTAAAAGAAAATACCATTTGTGTGGATCTAGCAACCAAGTTCACATTTATTTCATAAGCTTTTATTTCTTTTTTATTTTATTTCCTTTTTACTTTTTCACTCATCCTTCCAGTGTAAAGATATACTTTCATGATGGAGAAAATAACAAAATAAGAGCTTAGAAATTCTGCCTTCTGTCTATCATCTGGGATTTATTTTTTACCCTTTTCTGACAGTAGACTTATTTTCTTCATTCAAACACTGCTTTTGTAAGTGACTTCTTAAAACCTGAGTTTATTAGAATGTCTTGTACCCAGTTGTGCTAGTTTGTTTTCTTGTGCTATTTTCCTAATCCTCAAACTTCTCCCACCTCCCTTGTCAATTTCATAATTATATATCCAGAATTTTACTTTTAGGAACCTTCTCCCTTCTTGAATTTCATGCCCTATTATGTCATGTGGAAATATGATAGCCACTGATTTTTTTTTATTATTAAATTATAGCCGTGTACATTAATGCGATCATGGGGGTACCGTACACTGGCTTTATACACCGTTTGACACATTTTCATCACACTGGTTAACATAGCCTTCCT
>CAUYPK010010058.1:0-42635 GCA_963574355.1 Loris lydekkerianus
ACTTACTAAATGTAGAATATAAATGTCTTAACAACAATAACTAAGAAAATGCCAGGAAGGCTATGTTAACCAGTGTGATGAAAATATGTCAAATTGTATATAAAACCAGTGTATGGTGCCCCATGATTGCATAAATGTACATAGCTATGATTTAATTTAAAAAATTAGAATGAAATGGCAAAGTAAATAGGTGAAAACATATTTTCATAAATCTTTATTTAATTGTGGAAAAGCTATAGAAATTATCTATCAATATTTGGAACTGCCATTTTACCAGTATCCCTATCTATAATTGTTCTCCAAATACACCACACTTTGCTTCACATTGTATATTAGACTACCATTGGCTATATTGTTAGACAGTGACTCGTATGTAATGCTATATTCTGAGCTGACTCCACGTGTATTCATTTCAGCACATGCTAAATATCAACAATATTTTAATCAGGAAAATTAGCAGTAATCATGAACAAAATGGTAACACACTAAAAACTGGATCTAATGTAGCTTCCTGGAAAATAGACTTATCCAAATGATAATCTCAATAAAAAAGAAAAAATTATCAGCATCATTAGAGAAAGATATATATGTGCATGTGTCTATCTATGTTTTGCCACAAATAGCATTGTTTGTATTTTTTAAAATTTACACTTGCAAATATTAATTAATTGGTGATGAATGCTAAAGACTAGTTTGTCAATAGGGGGTTAATTTTATGTCTCACAATATAACAATGTGGTTGGGACAATTTTCTCATTGCTTCTCATTTCAGTTCTCTTTGAAGTGCACCAGAGTCACTTACCATGTACTTAAAATTTCATAAGGTTGGCTCGGCGCCCATAACACAGTGGTTACTGCATCAACCACATACACAGCGGCTGGCAGGGTCGAACCCAGACCGAACCAGCTAAGCAACAATGACAACTGTAGCAGAAAAATAGCCAGACATTGTGGCAGGCATCTGTAGTCCCAGCTACTTGGGAAGTTGAGGCAAGAGAATTGCGTTAAGTTGGAGGTTGCTGTGAGCTGTGATGCCACAGAACTATACTGAGAGCAACATAGTGAGATTCTGTCTCAAAAAAAAAAAAAAAAAAGACACATTCATAAAAGTCAAATAGAAAGAGTTATGGGACTATTTTTCTATGAAAATATACAGGGTTAACTTGACCTGAGAATGTACAGTGGTCTTTATCATTAAGAAAAATAAGCAATCTATTCACTCATGATAGTATCTGTCAAGAAATAAATATTCCAAAAATTCTACACAGTCTTTATGAAATATTATTGACATGATTAATACATCACCAGATATGTATAGTGTGATATTCAGCTTCTGTTGGGTTGATTTTGGGAATATATGTTGTTGTTTTAGTTAAATACAACTTCTGTTCATGGTCTACCATTGAAAGACCAGGACATACTCCCCAGTTGTGGCAACATGTGGGAAGCACAAAGTCATGATCAGCCGCCAGGTGGGACTTTGAATGTTGGCAAAACTTCTTTTGTTTTCCTGGCCACCAGCTGACACACTCCATCTTACTGAATACATTATTGGAGTAAGGCGGAGAATATAAGACAGTCCTGAAAACTAAAACAGTAGACTGCCACCAAGGAAATTCCAGATTCTAAGTTCAATGAACATTAATTTTTTCCCCTCCATTAACCTTATTTTATAGTTGTTGCAGCTGCTGATTCTGCTGTTGTTTGGAAAATTGCTAATGTGATACTGGCTACTTTATATTATTTCTGCGAGCTTTTACTTTCTCACATGTAAAACTATGATTAAAACATGTCTTTCTGGCACAAGTATTGTAAGGACTTGAAATCATATCTAAAATTTACTTATCACAGTGCTTCAGCACATAGTTCTTAATTAATGAAAGCTAAGCATATTAATATATTATTATTGAATTTAGATCCTTCTTTATCCCAAATAACTAGAACAGGAGTTGGCAAACATTTTTAAAAGGCAACATAGTAGGGAACTAGGCTTTCTAGCTTAAGAGACAAAAATAAAGAACTTATATAGGCACTTACATTACCATTCAAAATGTAACATTTTATCTTTCTTTTTAAAATAAAAAAATTATATTTTTTAAATCCTATTTATTTTTTTATTTTGAGATAGAGTCTTACTACATTTCCCTGGGTAGAGTGCTGTTGTATCACAGCTCACAGCAACCTCAAATTCTTGGACTTAAGTGATTCTTTTGCCTCAGCCTCCCAAGTAGCTGGAACTACAGGTGTCTGCCACAAGGCCTGGCTAATTTTTTTGGTTGTAGTTGTCATTGTTTGGCAGGCCCAGGCTGGATTCGAGCTTACCAACCCCAGTGTATATAGCTGGCACCCCACCTGCTAAACTATAGGCGCCAAGCCCCAAATGTAGCATTTTAAAAAGTAAAAACCATTCTTAGCTGATCAAATAAATAAATAAGTATATAAATAAAGCTAAGCAAATCAGAGCCACATGCTATAGATTTTTCACCCCAAATTGAAAGATTAAAGTGGAATAAAAAATGAAATATTTTAGCCCATTTTCTATTACGTTGGTGAAAGAATAGCTTTAACTAAAGTGAAGAATGATCTGTGAATTACATCCATCTCAATGGTTATTATCCCTGAGAACATAATTCTGTTCTATAGAGCTAACCTCAATTGTCTAACATTTCTGTCACCCAAACAAATCCTAAGATGTGGAGTGCTCAAACATCTGCACTAAAATTTCATGACAAGAATATGAGTGGAAAACTTATGGAGAAAAATATTCCAAGGATGTTTTCTTTGTCATTCAAAATCAAAATATAAAAGTTACTGTATAAAAATTATGCCTGAACTCTTATGCTTATAACAGCACTGTTCACAACAGTAAAGATCTGTAACCAACCTAAATGTTCATCAGTTGATAATGGGATAAAGAAAATGTGATACCTGGATACCCCAGAATACTACTAAACCATAAAAAAAAGCAGGAAATCATGTCAGTGGAGCAATATAGATAGAACAAGAGGCCGTTATCTTAAGTGAAATAACTCAGAAACAGAATTTCAAACAGCATCTTCCTACTTATAAGCAGAAACTAAATAATGAGTGGCCGTGGCCATAGGGGTGGAAGAATTGACACTGCAGACTCAGAATGGTGGAAGGCTGGGGGAGGAGCGTGGGGTGACAAACTACCTTTGTGGTACTATGTACCAAAAAGAGTGAGAGTTACACAAAAATCTAAAATTTCACCACATCCAATATATCCATGAAACAAATCTGCACGTGCTTCACAGATCAAAGAAAAATTAAAATATGGCAAAAACCCTGGCACTGGAATATTCATTTCTAGATACACAAATGCTAATATTGAATTGGTTATGCATTTATTAAAGTGGCACTGATTATGAATTTACCAGATACTAGACACTATTCTAGGCCCAATGGATTTATCAATAAAACAAATAGATACAAAACTCTCATTGTTTTCACACATCATGGGGATGCACACAATAAAAAATGATAGTGTTATAAGAGTGTTATAAGAACCATGAAGAAAAATAAAGCAAGAAGGAGAGATTTGGAGTATGAGTGAGTGTGTGTGTGTGTGTGTGTGTGTGTTATATGGGACAGGGAAATTGAAAATGTATGTAAAACCAGTGATATGGAAAGAAGTTGAAGGAAATAGAGCAATCCTCCTGCAATCCACCAAGGAGTGTTCTTGCAGAGGTAAATGAAAAGGACATATGGCTGCCAGCGAGGGGAGACTGTACTGGAGGCACGTGACTAACGCAAATTACAAAGAGAAATGCGGGAGGCTGCTGTACAAGGTTGTATTTTGGTAGCCACGATAAAAAAAGGAAATCAGTTTATCCTCTGAGGGCAGGGCGTAGACTTTGGAGGGGCCAGAACAACATTACCTAATTTCCATTTTAATAAAATTATTTGATTTGTTTCTGAGTATTTTAGTATTAATTTAAGAATTTGGGTAAGTAAAATGTATCACTGTGGTAAGGGATTTTTTTCAGTCTACTAAGCATTACATACTGTATTTTGCCATTTATAATGTGTACTTTTTGCCCAAATTATTGAGGAAAATTAAGGATGCACATTATACATGGGTAGTACTAATTCTGGATTTATATAGATGTTTTTAGTTCTTTTACTTATGCTATGTGTTAAAGGTGTAACTGTAGAAAGCAGAAAACGAGAGAGAGAGAGAGATCCATAGGCAAAATAATACCCTGTAATCTGGTAATTCGTTTTGTTAAATGTAACAATACACTTGCAGTGAAACCATTTTTGGTCAACTAAGAGCAACATATTACTCTTCATACACTTTAGATGAGAACTAGGAATGTAGCTTATATTTTAAAAACTATTGGAAAACACTTGGAAACTGTCAAAACCATTTTTGTATATTTTGAATATTGCAGCAGAGCTGCCAAGAGACACTTTGGCAGAGAGTGGCATCGGATTGTGGAGGCAACAGGAAAAAAAAGCTCCTTCAAATGCAAAGATGGGAGAAAGCAATGTGAGGAATATTTTTACAGTGGCTGGTGGTGGGGTAGGAGGTGAAGACATGAATTCTGGAGTAGGCTCACACAGAGTAGCGCACTGAAATCTCTGGGGGGGGGGGGGGTTAGTTTGTTTGCTTTTTTTTTTTTTTTTTGAGAAAGAGTCTCACTGTGTCCCCCTCGGTACAGTGCTGACAGCTCAAAGCAATGTCAAAATCTTGAGCTCAGGAGATTCTCTTGCCTTAGCCTCCCGAGTAGCTGGGACTACAGGTGCCACCACAATGCCCAGCTATTTTTGTTGTTGTCGTCATTGTTGTTCCGCAGGCCTGGGTGGGTTCAAGCCACTCGCCTAACCACTGATCTACAGGTGCCGAGCCTGAGATCTCTGTTTTGAACAGGCTAACACAAGAAGAGGGTAAAAGGATTGCAGTAGGAAAAAACACTGATAATTTCTAAGGGATATGTAAATGATGTGTTAGCTTTATGAAGAGAAGGTTTGAGCGTGAGGACACGAACAAAAGTTGCCTCAAAACGTCCAGTAGCTATGATAATCAAGTTTAGGAATATCATTTATGTTATCAATGTCCGAGAGACTTGTAACTTTGAACTGTCCCAAATTGCCAATATGGATGAGGGCCCACTCACGTGTGACGTGCCATCCAAGAGAACTGTGGACCTCAAAGGAGCAATGGCATGGCCATTAAAACTAGTGGACATGGGTGGGCCTGATGGCTCACCTGTGATCCCAGCACTCTGGGAGGCCAAGGTGGGTGGATTATTTGAGCTCACAGGTTTAAGACCAGCCTGAGTAAGAGCGAGACCGTCTCTAAAAATAGCCAGGCATTCTGGTGCCTGGGGAGGCTGAGGCAAAAGAATCACTTGAGCCCGAGAGTCTGAGGTTGCTGTGAGCTGTGACTTCACAGCACTCTACTGAGGGTGACATAGTGAGACTCTGTCTCAAACAAACAAACAAAAACTAGTGGACATGAGAAAACACATTTCACTGTGTTCTAGTCTGCTGTGCAGATGGGACAAAGTTGCCATCTATGATACTCTTTAAAAGAAAAACGTTTCTGATAGAACAGATTTCAGGTGGGTTATTGTCCATATTCATAAGAAAGGATAGAAAGGGTGGATGAATGAAGAAGGCGTGGAAATCTGGTTAAACAAAGTCTTTCACAAAGGCCAGGGGAATTTAAAAAACAGCTTTGCTTGTTTTTGATCACTTCCAAGTCCATGTTACACAAGGTCCAAAAGCAATCACAGCGGACTTGATAACAAAACTTGCTGTGTGTCATTCCTGGTGGGCTAACCAGCCAACTGGGACCACTTTATGTGTTCAGTAAACAAGCCTTTTAACGCCCTAAAGAAGAAAGACTAGATGTCTTAGATACAGTCAGCTGGTGATGACTTAACACCTATAAACAGAATCAAGAAGTCATCCATCACCCAAGTTTGTAATTGGATCCTAATATCATGGAACACTGCCTAGGAGCAAAAGGTTGAAAAATCATTTAAAAAATGGAACATCAGCAATGCTGTATAAATGGAACTGAGGATGATGAAATTTACTGTGATAAGGAAAGTAACTTTTCAAAGATACCAGTAATGTAGAAGTGTTCCCTTTTCTCCACATCCACACCAACATCTCTTCTACTCTGCTTTGGGAATGCAAATTAATACATTCCTTTTGGAAAGATGTTTGGAGAACACTTAGAGATCTAAAAATAGACCTGCCATTCAATCCTATAATTCCTATACTAGGCATATACCCAGAAGACCAAAAATCACATTATAACAAAGATATTTGTACCAGAATGTTTATTGCAGCCCAATTCATAATTGCTAAGGAAAAATCCCAAGTGCCCATTGATCCATGAATGGATTAATAAATTGTGGTATATGTACACCATGGAATATTATGCAGCCTTAAAGAAAGATGGAGACTTTACTCCTTTCATGTTTACATGGATGGAGCTGGAACATATTCTTCTTAGTAAAGTATCTCAAGAATGGAATAAAAAGTATCCAATGTACTCAGCCCTACTATGAAATTGGGGGGGGGTGGAGAGGGAAGGGAGGGAGAGGGGAGGATAGGCAGAGGGAGGTGATTGGTAGGATTACACCTGTGGAGCATCTTACAAGGGTACATGTGAAACTTAGTAAATGTAGAATATAAATGTCTTAACACAATAACTAAGAAAATTCCAAGAAGGCTATGTTAACCAGTGTGATGAAAATGTGTCAAATGGTCTATAAAACCATTGTATGGTGCCCCATGATCGCAGTAATGTACACAGCTATGATTTAATAATAAAAATAAATAAATAAATAAATAATTTTTTAAAAACCCCAAAGACACAAGTAATGTAGAAATTGAAGGAGATGATAATTCTGGCATTGACAGTGAAGAAGAGATCTTGGCCTTCTATAATGTGTAATACTGTAAATTTGTTAATAATACATAAAATTTCTTGTATATTGTATCTGTTCGTGTGTATTGAGATTATGTGTTACATGAAATTTCTTGTCCCATACCATATTAAAAATACATGCTAAACTTCCTTTGTAATACAAAAAAACAAGTACCTACATATAAAGAAATACAAATTTGAATTAAAAAAGAAAGATTTCTTTCCTGAAAATTTTGGTCAAAAATAGTGGTGTGCATTACCCACAGGAGGACATTGTACATGGCAAAATATGGTATTTTATTTTGATTCATTTTTATACACAATTTTTCTATCAAAATCATACTTTTTCAATAACTGTTTTAAGCATTCACTCATTTATTACAAAACCCAGCAAAGATATGATCAACATATGTTAGTTGGTAGATTCCATATCAAACAACTACAAAATAAGGATGGTACAGATATATGGGAAAAGCCTGTAATTTATAAAGGAACTGCAAGAAGAAAATTAGAAAATACAAGAAGAAAACAGTTACAAAGCGTTATAATTCAATATGTCATCAAGATTTACTACCTGTTATATTTTATTATTTTCTCTAATTCTACTACTAGGAAAGCTAATCATGTTGATAATAAAATAAATGCTCAACCAAAGAGCACAAGGGTTGCTGGTTGGAGTAATCATTGCTACTAACTCTACCTGCAATAGGATGGACCTCCTTTTTCATGTTGATAAAATTAGAAAGTGCATTATTCCATCTTCTATCTATTCATCTGTAAGCGGTTTTAACTGCCATTGTTGGTTCCATTTCACAAAAGTTTCTACCTTTCAGAAAGTTTGACAATCTTTACCTTGAAATTTAAAAGAATTTAAATTTTTTGATGATTGCCGTGATTCATGGTAGCTACCAAAAGCACTCAAGATGCTGCAAACTTAGAACTGATAATTAATATCAGAAACCATGTAGCACTGTGGCGGGGATTTCCAGCATGGTATATAGAATTAGAAGTCAGGAAGAACTTTATTTTATTATTTTTTTTATTTTTACATATACATGTGTTTATTAGGTTTCCTTTTTTTTTTTTTGCCTTCACAAAATTAAAAAGGTTTAAATTTTAATAACAAAAATGAAGGAAGAACTTATTAATGCAAATAATAGCTTTGTGATTTACCATTGTCAGGAGCACGCATTTTGTATCACGTTAAATTTATTACGTTTATTGTCTTACTTATTTTCTTTCCACCTGTGATGAAATTTTGTCTCAAGGAAGTAAAGTGACCTGACCATAAAGGAAATCAGAACTGTTGAGACTTCGAAATACTGAAGCGAGATGAAAAAGTACTTGTAATATTGGGTGATTGCAGCCTAGGAACAAATACCATGAACACTGGGTGATAAAAATCAGAACATTTTTATAAGGGTGAAGACCACCTAGTAGCTCAGAGGATGTAGAAACCACCATCCTAAGGAGTGATAATCAAAATTTTATAAAGGAAGTTGAAAACACACATGAAGGATATTGAAAGAGAGATAAGGTTATAAGAGGCAGCAGCAGAAAGTTCATTCTAACGGCATGGAGAGGGCTCTTATTCTCATTGGTAAAGCTGGGCAAAACGCAGGTTCTAACTGTACTAGAGCGGAAATAATAAACCTTGTGGGGAAAGGTAATTTGTGGTCAAATTTTTAGGCTCTCAAAGCTCATATTTTTGCAATTTTAAAATTTTGTTTCCAAGCAATGAAGTATTTAACTTAACAGGTGTTGTTCGTGTATTTATTTGATCTTTTAAGCAAGTGTCCTGCATTTGATCAAATTGTATATTATATTGAGATTTTAGAACAACCAATTAAATGGACAGAGATAAAATTTTAACTAATATGACCATGAGGATTGTAATAAGATTATAAAAACTTCCTATAAAAAAAAGCTCCTAGCTATTTTCATGTTTAAAAAAAAAAAAGAAAAGAAAACCAATATATTTGGAAACTTGAACTCACCCTCAAAAGAAGATGATGCTTTCTTGCTTTTCAAGAAAAGAATATGTATCTCAAAGTTAGAATTATGAATTACAGTTTGTTTTATACTATTATTTTTATAACTAGCCATGTAACCCTATAACTATTGTGTTTAAGTTCTCAGTTAAACCTTATTTTGTAAACGTATATCCTCTGGGGTAATTTCCAAATAAAATATTTTAACTTCTATAATTTTTATAAGGAAATAGGTTCATTTCAGATTAATATTAATGCAGTATAGGCCATCACAACACCTTGAAATGGTAAATCAATTTCCTATGAAGTTTCTTATAACAAAACTAATTACCCTCGTCATTTAATCAAATTTCAACTTGAAATGTTGAGAAAGAACAGATCAAAGGAATAATGGCAGTAACATTTACTTTATATAAATTGTGTGTCAGAGTTTCATCCTCAGTATCGATACTCTTGTAACCTTGAATACATTACCGACAGTTGTTGAGACTCATTTCCTTTCTCTAAATAATGTAGCCAATAACATATATATGTAATATATATGCTTACGCTGATTTGTTTGTAAAGCACTGTCCTCAAATGTTTACTAACTTTGTTATTTGACTTTTTTAGAAGATGATGAAAATGAAGCTGGTAGACATTATTTTCCTTTGTAGTTGAGTGAATTTCAACTATTTATATTGCTTGTGATATATTTATTTAAAGAATTTATCCCATTAGTAAATTACTTATCATTGAAGCATAATACGTTTGATCTGCAAACCAATCTATTCATCATATTTTATACATAAGGAAACAGAAAAATTAAATGAATTGATCAGAATTAAACAGGTTGATATTTTCTAAGTGACTCCAACTTGGGAGAGTACATAGAGTCCTCTCGATGACTATTACACTTTAATTCAATGTCTAACTTTTTTCTCTCATCAGGCTTAGTGGTTGTTTGCAAGTTAAAATAAGAAAAACAAAAACAAAAAAACCCAACATATTTGGAATAAACCCACTCCCAAATGGATTCTTGATGCTCAAATGTAATAAACATTATACTATATAAAATAGTGGTGAATTAGTAGAACTTTGCAAACAACAATAAATAAATAAGCCTGTCTGTCCCTGGTTCCCTCTTTACCTAGGACTTATAGATATAATACATACTTAGTGCAGTATATATTACACCAAGACTATATCATGAATTGAAATAATATTAAGATCAGAAAACTTGAATGAATGTAACAAAATGAAAATATATGTAAAATTTCACAAAATTTGTAACTTCTATGGCAATAATTGTGTTTTGTATTTGCCTTATCAATATAGTCAGACAATTTCGTGGAAATGGGATGTTTGTTTTCTGAAAGTTCAAGTGCTCTTGATGTTTATACGTCATCTAATGAACTGAATATTACAGTTGTCATCACACACCCCTGACTTCCTGCGAGATGCAATTTTTGGCTTAGTTCTGACTTGATGCAAACTTGCTTGACTACCTTTAAGCGTAGTTAGCACCTATTTAAACGAAAGATCGTTTCTCTCTGCACATTCCCTAGACTCAGTGAGCAACAAAATAAAAAGTCCTTAGCCAACTTCATATCAAAAAGAAAAAAGGTGAAATCAATGGAACAATAAAAACTGCAATCTCTTCCTGTCACATTTTATGACCTCATCACCAACAGACTCCACAAGGTCATCCCTCCTTGGATTAGTCTGTTAACGGGATGGGCACTATCATTGCTACCTTTTGAACTGGCATTTTTCTTTCTTTTCTTTCTTTCTTTTTTTTTTTTTTTTACAATATTGCTTTTTGTTTGTTTTATTGGATGCTACTATTGATCCCCCCTACACACACATTTTTGGTTAAAATGAACCTCAAAGAAGAATGCTATCAGAGAATGCAATAAACACGCGCAAGAAAGAAAGATGCACTTATCTGACACCACGATTTCAGACAGCTTCTGGTGCCTAACCACATCAATTCTTCGTAGTTTCATCAGAACTTTCAGATGTTAAATGAAAAGCTAGAAAAATGAATGCACTCAATACATAGCTAATTGCAATTTCTACTGTCACTTCTTGAGATATGAATGAAAATAAAATGTTACTCTATGAACAACAAAAGTATATGGTGTAAAGCATCATTAACATAGCATGAGGACAGATAACATTCCTTTCAATAAGTAACAGAATTCTGAATGAAAACTAGAAGGTTTCATCTATTTTGGCCAACATTGGTTCGGTTAATTACAAAATCCCTGGTGCCTCTTCCATGTATCATAGCCAAGAATATTCTGTTTTGTTTCAAGATCAATGAATTGCCTGTGTTTTTTTAAAAATATGTATTTAGAAGGCTATCGACTACAGGACTGATTTTGATAAAGAATTAAGAGATTTGTTTTTATGAAATAATGGCAAGTTAGGTGGGGATTCCTAACCATGCCGAGCTGTGAAATTTTATACTCATGACTTTTTAAGTTTCAGGTCTAGATCTTTTCTGTTCTCTCCACACCTCCCAAGTCTTTGAGCTTCTTGCCCACCGAGTCCCTCTTCTACTTCTGCTCAGAACAACGATTCTTATCATCACGTCATTAAGAACATCTATATCTCAGTCATTTTACAAGCAGTTCTTTTCCCTCTTGACAGAATGAAATTCTGGCTTCCCTTCAGTTTTCATCTTTCAGGCAATCTTGAAATTCTCCCATTCTCCATTTCTTTCAGTTCCCAGATGGTATGTGAACGCTCACTTTTCTTCTTATTGCCAATTCCAGGTCATTATTTTTGCATCACCATGCATGCCCACATCTCTATTTTGAATTTTATAGTGACCACTTTACCTTGTATTTCTGTTCATAACTCTCACATATCAGCATTTTAGCCAATTCTTTCATTATTTTGAGCAGGCGTCCTCAAACTGCGGCCCGCGGGCCACATGAAGCGGTGTGAATTATATTTGTTCCCGTTCTGTTTTTTACTTCAAAATAAGATATGTGCAGTGTGCATAAGAATTTGTTCATAGTTTGTTGTTGCTGTTGTTGTTGTTTTGTTTTTAAACTATAGTCTGGCTCTCCAATGCTCTGAGGGACAGTCAATTGGTCCCCTGTTTAAAAAGTTTGAGGACGCCTGTTTTTGAGTATATTGGTAAGTGGCAATGGTTACATTTTTCACTTTTAGCCCTCATTCTGAAATTAAAAACATGCTTTTGAGCAACTTTGTGCTTAGGAAGCTTTGTCTCCCTACTGCATGAAAATAAGCTTCACCTACTTTCCCAGTAGCTATCAGCTATCGGCTGTCAGGTGTAAAATGGATCACTTTAAAATCTCCATCCAGGGGTCCCCAAACTGCAGGCTGCGGGCCACAGGAAGTGGTGTGATTGTATTTGTTCCCGTTTTGTTTTTTTATTTCAAAATAAGATATGCGCAGTGTGCATAGGAATTTGTTCAGAGTTTTTTTTTTTTTTTTTTTAACTATAGTCCATCCCTCCAAAAGTCTAGGGACAGAGAACTGGCCCCCTGTATAAAACGTTTGAGGACCTCTGCATGCCCCTCCTCTGCGTGCACAGCTTTCCTCCTCCCCTCTGCCTCCTTCTTTTTCCCAGCTCACCTTCTTCCCACCCCTTTGATGTATCCTCTCACCATCCCTTACTCCACTTTAAGAAAAGAAAGGAGTATGCTTTGTCCTTTCAGAGTTAAGTTCTATCTTAATTACCAATGTGGTCCTAAGCAAGACAGGTAGATTCTTAAATTTTCAGTCCTGGGGCAGCACCTGTGGCTCAAAGGAGTAGGATGCCGGCCCCATATGCCGGAGGTGATGGGTTCAAACCCAGCCCCAGCCAAAAAAAAAAAAAAAAAAAAAAAATTCAGTCCTATAATATATAAAATGGGAGAGTTAATCTTGATCACATTAACCAATTAAATAGATAATACACTTAATGCTCAGCAAATTTCCTGACATAGTAAATGTTCTAAAATATGCATATTTGTTATTTACCTTAGTTGCTTAGAGGAACAATCAGAAATGCAAGCAAAAAATGTACATCTCATATTGCAGGGAGATGAATGAAGACTAAGACCACAACATCACCGAGTACTAGTTAGGAGACAGACTTTGTTAGAGAAACCCCAAAACCCAGGGCCAGCAAAAGAATACACATAATTCACAATTTTGTCATCAGCACAGGAAGAAATCTACAGGGGTTACGGGGATGATGTCCCCCAGGAGAGCACAGCTCCACCCACCCCCGACACTTTACCATTTGATAGTGTAAATAAAGGAACACACTTTGGCAAAGATAGGCATGGAGAAATTAGGCAGCAGGCAATCAACATCTCAATTTTAGCTTCAAGGAGGTTTTCTTTTTTTTGTTTTTTTTGTTTTTTTTTTTTTGAGAGTTCTGAAGTGAATATTCTAGACCCTTATGAAATCTCAGATTCGAGATTCTAAGGAAAAGGCATACCCTGCTTCTGCAGAAAACAGTTTTGTTCAAACATTTTTCCTTTTAAAGAGGAAGCCTTCTCTCCTATAGTCTATTTCATGGCAACTTGATATTCTGGGGTAAGTCATACCAGAATATTTCTTATCCCTTTACAGAAGAGTTGTGAATACTGTTTATAGCAAAAAATTGCAATCAAGCTCCACTGAGAAAAGTTTAAATACATCAAGCTACGTATGTTTTGTGTAAAACTGTAGCACCATTAGAAAAACAAACTTCCTACTAAAAATGTAAATTTTGAAAAATAAAACAATTCAGAGTAGTATCTTCATAAATAGCTTATTAATATCATAGATGTGAAAATTTATCTTATAGTGAAAATTTGGCAGAAACCATAGTGAATTTGCTTCTAAGGAGTAAAATATTTAAAAAAAAAAAAGGAGTTAAATTGACATAAAAATAATAAACATGAAATATTAATTCATGTTATATAATAAATTTATATTATTTATGTTTAGATTGATTAATATTATAGAATCAATTAGGAACATACAAGTCTCCTTAAAGAGAATCTAAGTATCTATGATTAGCATCAGTTCTAATACAAGTTTTAATAATAGTTTATGCTTGGTAGCAAAAATAAAACTTAGAGAAAAATGCAAATATAAAAATAAGGAGTCTACCATCACTGTCAATTCTATAGGAAGGATAAGACTTTGTGGTATTTTATTGATTTGCATGCACATTATTCTATTTCTAGTCTTAAAAACAGCCTCAAAAACCAACACTCCTAATAAAGCTACACACACCAAAAGCAAGCATCAGCAGGACTAGCCACAGCAACAAGCAACACAGGGCAGAGAAAACCATAAACATTAATTTAGTTCACTGGAAGACCCATTATCATCACTGTAATCTTCAAAGTTGGATCTCTCTGTGGTAGCTTCTGATTTAATGCTAAATTCTTCTGCGACTAAATTGAAGAAATCAGCTGCTATCATCATCTGAGTAGGGATATTTATTCTGTATAATTTAATGTAAAAGAACCTTTTATACTCGTGACCATTATGCCCTCCCACGTTAGAGCAATAACGAGACACATTGAAAAGCCAAGGGAAGTAGCTTTACTACCCAGACTGTTTCATTGATGCGATGAATAGAAAGGGAAACTTGCAACCTGGGTTACTACATGTTGGTGATATTTGCAGCACTTTTTCCTGGTATTTGTACATTGCTCCAAAGTTAGATTTTTATACATTGAACTCAAACTAATGATTATGCTGGGAAGGGTCAATGTTAATGATGAATTAGATTCCCTGGCTGTTTGTACTTTGAATCTGACCTGGAATGATTTTGACTCAAATAATCTACCATTCTTAAAGCTGTCTCAGAGTACTTGTAAGTCCTGAATTGAAGCTTAAAACACAAGATCCAGTATCTATCAACCCTCACCTGCCATGCATCATGCTGGATGGGTCCTATAGTCTCAACAAATGTTGGATTTCATTAGTATTAGGATCAACATCCATACGTGATCTAAAAATTTTGTAGGCTCTTCTCTCTGTTCACATCTACCTGGGAGGAAAAAAATAAATATGATTTACCTGGTATCATCCTTCCATTTTCCATGTGTTCCCTCAATCCAGTTACTTTTTACACAGCAAAGTCTCCCTAGTAATCTTGCCTCTTGGATAAACTGAGTGTTCACACTCCAGGATACCACTGTATTGTCCCTCTATGGCAATGTAAACTAATTGCCTGTCCTCTTCCTCATAGTACTCAATTTAGGCATATAGACTTGCCACCCTTTGAAAGTCTTCCTTTCATGGCCACTGTGGGGTTTGGGGGTTATTCTGATAAATGGAACCTGTCAGAGGAACAGGCTTGCATATCCTAGGTTCCTAGAGACACACAATCAACTACATCTACTAATATTCTGGACATCTATCAGAACGAGATGAAACCGTGGCTTTATCAATATCTTTTCTTTTTATCTTGAATCTAAAACTTTAATCCCCACTCAAATTCAAAATACATAAGCAACAAAACTACATTATAGGTATACTACAATGAAACTTATAAAAACTCACTATGTTCAATAATAACTCACTAGCTAGCAGGTTAGTAACATTTGAAATGATCCATTAATCTCAAACATTTGCTACACTATGTACTATATACCTTCCAATTAAAAAGAGCATATATTTTATAATTTAAAAGACAAAAAAGCTGAGTTCAAGGCTGACAATATAAGGAGTGCTTTAGAATTTTAAATTTTAAAAGTACAATTTGGTTATTTCACGTCCCATAAATCAATGTGCTGTGTTATCAAAAAAGAAAAAAATGAAAGTCTGTCTAAATTAATAATAGCTGAGCAGCCCATGTATATTAATCTAATCTAACATTACTCTGCATAAATTTTCTCAAGCCTTAATATTTCTTGTATAAAAAAGAAAGGATGATGGTGAATGATTAAAATACAATTGAGGAAAATATTCATTTCAACTATAAATGAAAACTGGTAATTAATGAGCAATATATGACATGGGTTATGTCATTACTCACTAATCATATTTAACAGAAATAAAATTTAGATTACAATATGCTGAAAAAAGTTGGAGAGAATTTTTAAATACGATGTATGTATTTTAATTTCTAATTAGGTACTTTGAAGCAGTGAAAAATTTAACTAAGACTAAATTACTCCTGCTATGTTAAGCCTTATAACAAGTTGATATGGTCTGGCAACTTTAATGCTTTCACAGTTGAAATGCATAAATTTTTGTATGCTTTAAATGGGTAGACTAAAATGTTAAGTACATAATAATTTGTCATTAAAAGAAATACAAAAGGGCAGCGCCTATGGCTCAAAGGTGTAGACCGCCGGCCCCATATGCCAGAGACGAGACGGGTTCAAGCCCAGCCCTGGCCAAAACTGCAAAAAAAAAAAAAAAAAAAGAATATAAAAAACATATAAAAATATTATATATCTATACATGTGGATATATGTGATATATGTTTAAAGCATAAAATAAAATAACATAGCAAGATATATTTAAAATAATTAAGAAAAATTAGGCAAAAAAGAATTGTTCATAATAAAGAAACATAACATTTATTTGAGGTTAAACCACCCAAGATGTATATCAGTTTTTACAAGAGAATCTCATAAAAAATGGAATTTCTCTGTTAGTCAATAAGAAAGGAAAAATAGATTAAGTGATTCAAAATGTGTCAAAACTAATAACACATTTAGAGCAATAAGAAATATTTGTAGTACTCAGTCCAGGAAAATTCCTTCTCTGGGTTTTCATGGACAGGCATTATCAGACAATGAACAACGCCTTATAGTGAATATGACACACTTGAATTAATCATCTATTTATTAATTACTCTGTAAGAAGTAGCCTACAAAATGATAGGTATTTCAAATGTGAGTGAAACAAAAGAAAATTTGACCTTCATTAGATTCCATCTGGGAATGCCATAAAACAACTTTTAACTCGTTAGAAAAATGTTCTGTTGGGAAACTATCTGTTTGCTATTGGAGTACAATGAAAATGATGACCACAGTCTATAAATCACTGGCAAGGTCGCAAAGCAATGAATGGTATTCTATTTCTCAATGATGAGTGGAATACAACTAGAGCCTAGAACTAACATCTTTCAGCATGTATACATGTAATTAGAGAAGAAAGTAAAGACATCTGAGAGGAAAACATGTTGGGTTAGACTTTTTAACATAAATTTTGGGATGATAATAACAATAATGAAAGGTCTCAGAATTCTGAGGCATATTACATAGCAGCACTACTTTTAACCAAAGGATGTTTTTTTTTTTTTCCTCTGGTAGGAGATGATAAAAGCCCACTTAATGTATAGGAAAATATCAATAAAACATAGCTGTGGAATTTCTGAGATGCCTATGAAGATAAACTAACCACACAATCTATACTAAGATAACTAAATAGGGGATCTCATTATATAGGTTAATTAGATATAATTGATTTAAAAGTTGGGAGATATACACTATAAATAATGACTTTTTTAAAACTATTGTCATATTTTTTTCTGTTAGGAATTCATTGATTGTACAATTAGGTTACACTGACGACATTTGTTAGATAAAGTCCCTCTTATAACTGTGTCCCTCCTCCAAGAGATATGCCATATACCATGACCACCGCTCTCCCTCCCACCTCCTCTCTCTCCACTTGCTAATTCCCCTACATACCTCCTGCATTAGCTCATCTACTGCCTTCATATGAGAATTGAGTACATGGGTTCTTGCATCTCCATTCTTGTGATGCTTTACTAAGAAGAATGTGTTCCACCTCCATCCAGGTTAATACAAAGGATGTAAAGTCTCCATCTTTTTTATGGCTGAATTGTATTCTATGGTATACATATAACACAGCTTGTTAATTCATTCCCTGGTGAGTGGGCATTTAGGATGTTTTCGTATTTTGGTGATTGTAAATTGAGCTGTAATAAACAGTCCAGTGCAAATGTCCTTATGATAAAGTGATTTTTTTCTTCTGAGTAAATGCCTAGGATGGGATTGCAGGATCAATGGGAGGTCTAATTTGAGTTATTTGAAGAGTCTTCATACTTATTTCCAAAACAGTTGTGTTAGTTTGTAGTCCCACCAGCAGTGTAAAAGTGTTCCTTTCTCTCCACATCTATACCAGCTTCTGGTTTTTGAAACTTTGTGAGGTGGGCTATTTTCCTTGGGGTTAGGTGATACCTCAGGGTAGTTTTGAGTTGTATTACTCTGTTGACTAGAGACAATGAGCATTTTTGTATATGTTTGTTAGCTATTCATCTGTCTTCTTTAGAGAAGGTCATATTCATCTCTCTTTCCCAGTGATATGTGGGATTGTTGGGTCTTGGACTGTAGCGTACCTGTTCTTCCTTTGCTGGAAACTCTTTTGAATTAAGTCCCTCCCTTACCTCTTCATTGAGCTTTGAGACTCTCTGGGTTTTATCCTCACCAATATCTTTTTACCTTTATCTTCTTCCTTCTCTTCTTTGTAATTTTTCTCCATGAGGTCCCCGGTAGGCTCTGGCATTTCTTTCTTCAATCTATATGTAAACTCTTTCTTTTCTCTCCTCTCCCTTATCTGAAACACTACCTTCTCTGTGGGAGTGTCTGGCAAGCAATGTCCCTAGTAAACCATTTTGATTCCCTCTTCCTATGCTCTTTCTTGAGATAAATCTGGAAATTTGAGATTATTCTCTGAAATCATACTCATTTTTGATTAAGTAGTCATTCCAGCTACAGATGGTAAAGCTATTTTAAACAGCATTGTCATGTGAGCCAAATGTATTCTCTTTAAGCTTAACTGGTGTGTGTGCATTTTCAGTGTGTGTACATACAAGCATGCTTGGAATTGTGAAAAGCATGCCAGAAATATTATTTATAAACTTATTTGTTAAATCTTGTCTATTGATTATTGGGGTGATTTTGGCCATGATATTTAACTACTGCCAGAAGGGAGGACTTTATAGAAGGGCTTAAAATCTACTATCAAGTTAAAATCATTATTTACAGTCATTAATTTTATATCCTGAGACTTTGTTATATTTTTTGATGACTTGCAGGAGTCTTGTGGTTGAGTCTTTGAGATTCTCTAAGTATAAGATCAAATTGTTGGTAAAGAGGGAGAATTTGACCTCCTCTGCCCCCATTTGGGTGCCTTTTATTTCCTTCTCCTGCCTGATTGTATTGGGTAGAACTAGCACTATGGTGAATAGAAGTGGTGATAGAGGACAACCTTGTCTGGTTCTAGTTCTAAGTGGAGCTGGTTCAGTTTTACTCTAATCAGTACAATACCAGCTGTGGGTTTGTCATAGATGACTTCTATCAGATTGGAAAGGGGAGGGGGAAGTATAGGTGGAGGGAGGGTAATTGGTGGGACCACATCAACGATGCATCTTATAAGGATACACGTGAATCTTA
Source organism: Loris lydekkerianus (assembly GCA_963574355.1). NCBI lineage: Eukaryota > Metazoa > Chordata > Mammalia > Primates > Lorisidae > Loris > Loris lydekkerianus. The sequence continues at coordinate 19,287 of CAUYPK010010058.1, forward strand.
CTAAATGTAGAATATAAATGTCTTAACACAATAATTAAGAAAATGTCATGAAGGCTATGTTAACCAGTTTGATGAAAATATTTCAAATTGTATATAAAACCAGAACATTGTACCCCATGAATGCTATGATTTAATAAAAAATGTCACCTATACCTAAATTCTTAAGGGTTCTAATTAGAAAAGGATGCTGAATTTTATCAAATGCTTTTCTTCATCTATTGAGAGGATCATATGGTCCTTGTTTTTACTTCTGTTGATATGATGAATTACATTTATGGACTCATGTATGGTAAACTAGCCTTGCATCCCTGGGATGAAACATACTTGACTGTGATGCATGATTTTTTTAATGTGTAACTGTAATCTATTGGCTAGGAATTTATTGAGAATTTTTGCATCTATATTCATTAGTGAAATTATTCTGAAATTATCCTTTTTGTGTCTTTTCCTAGTTTTAGTATAATGGTGATGTTTGCTATGTAAGACCAGTTGGGGAAGAATCCTTCCTCAATTTTTGGAATTTCTGCAGTATATGTATAAGCTCCTCTTGGAAGTTTTGATAGAATTCCAGGACATGTTTTTTTTTGTTGTTGTTGTTGGGAGAATTTTTATAGTTTCTTTGATCTCAGTTCTTGAAATTGGTCTGTCTCCCTGATTATGTCTAGGGAGAGGGTATTGATGGATTACCTATATATTATCAAATTACTTGGCATAGAATTTCTTATAATACTCAGCAATGGTCTTTTGTATCTCTGTGGCATCTGTTATTTCCTCTTTATCCTTTCTGATTGAGGTCATTAGAGATTTTACTTTTCTGTTTCTACTTAATCCGGCCATAGGTTTGTTGATTTTATTTATTTTTTCCAAAAAGCAACTTTTTGTTTTGTTAATTTTCTGAATGATTCTTATTTTCAATTTTATTAATCTCTTATTTAATTTTGGTTACATCCTTTCTTCATCTGAGTTTGGGATTACATTGTTCTTTTTCCAGTTCTGTAAGATGGGTCATGAGTTCGTTGATACACTCTTTCTGTTTTCAAATGTAGGCATCTAATGTGATAAATTTCCCTCTTAAAACACCTTTTGCAATATCCCATAGGTTTTGGTAACTTGTATGAGGAATTTAATGATTGTCTATTTTATCTCTTCCTGAACCCAACCATTATTCAGCATAAGGTTGTTTAATTTCTAAGTCTTTGTGTGGCCTTTTTATATGCCAATAACAGCCAAAATGAGAAGCTAATCAAGGACATAATTCCAGTTATAGTAGCTTCAAAAAAGAAAGAAGGAAATACCTAGGAATATACATAACAAAAGAGGTGAGGGACCTCTACAAGATAATTAGGAAATCCTAATGAAAGAAGTAGCAGAAGATATTAACCAATGGAAGAATATATCATCCTCATGGCTGGGGAGAATCAACATTATAAAAATGTCTATACTACCAAAAGGAATCTATAGATTCAATGCAATTCCCATTAAAATACCATCATCATACTGCAGTCCTATTAACCAAGCACTAAGAGAGGAGGAGCTAGATGAAGGAAAACCAGCAAAAGAACCATGGCAACAAGAAAAAACAAATACAGTAGCACAACACCCTCAAGAGAACAATGGAGCTACAGTAGTAGGCTCCACCCACAAGGAAATTGCCAAAATGACAGAAATGGAGATCAGAATATGGATGGCAAATGAGATAATTGAAATTGAGGACACGGTTGAAAATCAACAACAAAAAAACATAAAACACTTTTCAGGAAATCCATGACAAACAAATTAAATAACTAGACATAAGAAAAGATATCATGAAACTTGAAGAAATGAAAGAGTCATTCAAGGAATTACAAAATGCAGTTGAAAACTGAGAGGTAGAACAGCATTTTAAACCAAAGAGAAGAAAGAATCTCAGAGCTTGAAGAAAAGGACCTCAAGATACCCTAGTCATTCAAAGAGGCACAGAAGAGTATAAAAACGTATGAGCAATTACTGAGAAAAATATGGGACTGTGTTAAGTGAACTAACATTTGAATTGTAGGTATTCTGAAGGTGAAGAAGAAAGGGATCAAAGCATGGAAAACCTATTTGAGGAAATTATTCAGGAAAAAATTCCATATATCACCATAAATCCAGACATCAGACAAGAAGAATCATAGAAAATAATAATAGGTCACCTCCAAGACACATGGTAAACAACGTAGCTAAAGTCAAAATGAAGGACACATTTATGTAAACAGCAAAATAAAAGTATCAAGTAATCTACAAAGGAAAACAGCAAGATAAAAATATCAAGTAATTTACAAACTCTGTTAACAACAGACTTTGCAGCAGAAACTTTATAAATCAAAAGGGATTGGGCCCCCATCTTCAATCAACTTAAACTAAACAACTGTCAGCCTAGAATTTATGTACTGAAAACTAAATTTCACAACAGATGGTGAAATTAAGTTCTTCACTGATAAGCAAACATTGAGGGAATTTGGGCATAACCAAACCTAGTCTGCACAAAATACTCAGAACCATACTATACACAAATTATCACAATAGATTCACCTAAAAACCCCCCCAAAACCCTAAAACACACAGCTCCTATAAAACAAAGGAACAAAAGGTAAAAGAAAGTGGTACGGAATTATTCAACAGGATGAACAAATATCCCACATTCAATGCTATTAGTTAATCTAAATGTACTGAATGCCCCTCTCAAAAGGTACAGGCTGGCCGAGTGTATGAAAGAAACATAACCTAGGTATCTGCTGTCCCCAGGAAACCTATCTAAACCACAAGGATGCACACAGACTCAACATGAAAAGATAAAAGAAAACCCCCAGACAAATGGAAATCAAAAGAGAGCATGTGTAGCCATTCTCATATCAGATAAAATTAACTTTAAGCCAACAAAGTAAAGACAGACAAAGAGGATCATTATATAATGATAAAGGTAGTCAACATGAAGACAAAGCAATGCTACATGTATATACTTCCAACACACAAGCTCCCAGATACTTAAAGCAAATCTTACTAGAGCCAACAAGAATAATAAATAGCACCATTTTAAGTGACAGAAATCTCAACACCCCACTGTCAGAGCTTGAAGAATCATCTAAGCAGAAAATAAAGAAATATTTGACTTACAGCAAACTCTAAATCAAATGGAACTAACAGGTATTTATAGAACATTTTACCCCCCAAACTATAGAATACACATTCTCAGCAGCACATGGGACATGCTTCAAAACTGATCTTATCATAGGCCACAAAACAAGTCTCAACAAATTTCAAAAAGTGAAATCATACTGTGTATCCTCTCAGACTACAGTGGAATAAAACCAGAAATCAATCATGAGAGAAATAGTCAATCTGAACAAAGTCATGGAAATTTAATAATCTGCTGCTGAGTAAATATTGGGTCAAGGAAGTAAGATGGAAATAAAAATATATATATATTTGAGCTTAAAGACAAAGGGGACACAAGCTATCACAATCTTTGGGACACAACAACAGCATTCCTCAGGGGAGAATTTATAGCTTTAAATACCTACATTAAAAAGAACAATCATAATTTAGCAACCCAATGTCAATCTCAAGTAACTAGAAAAGAAAGCATAGAAAGCAGAAGAAAAAAAAAATTAAGATCATAGCAGAATTATAATATGTCACATCCCAAGTAACAGGGAACAGAATTATAGAATTCAGAAGAAAAGAAAAAAACTGAGGTCACAGCAGAATTATAACACATGTCACACCTCAAGTAACTAGAAAAGGAAGAATAGAAAGCAAAAGAAAATAAATAACTAAAGTCAAAGCAGAATTATAACCCATGAACCAGTGAACAAGAAAACAATACAAGGGATTAATGAAACAAAAGTTGGTTCTTGGAAGAGATAAACAAAATCAACAGACTTCTTGTGAGAGTCACCAGGAACAGAAGAGAAAGGGCTCAAATAGGCTCAATCAGAAATGAAAAAGGTGACATTACAACTTATACTGTAGAAATACAAAATTTATCTATGAATACTATATAAATCTCTTTGTACATAAACTAGAGAACATAAGGAACAAGACAAGGATGCCCACTATTACCACTCTATTCAACACAGTGCTGGAAGTCCTCCCCAGAGAAATCAGGTATGAGAAGAGATGGGTATCTAAATAGGGAATGAGCAGGCCAAACTATCACTCTTCACTGACAATATGATCCTATATCTAGAAAACTCCAAAGATTCTACTAGAGTCTCCTGGAATTTGATAAATAAATTGAGCAAAGTCTCAGGATACAAAATCAATGTACATAAATCAGTAATATTTCTATATACTATTACAGAGAGTCAAATTGAGAGGCAAATTAAAGATCAATACTTTTAAACTATCTACAAAAAATAATAAAATACCTAGGGAAATATTAAAACAAGGGGCTGAAATATAGAAGGAGAACTATGAAACTCTGAGGAAAGAAATCACAGAGGATATAAACAAATGGCAAAACATCATCATCATGCATAGGTAGAACCAACATTGTTAAAACGTGCATAATGCACAAATTGATTCCCAGATTTAATACAACCCCCATCAAGTTACCAAAATCATACTTTGCAGATCTAGAAAAAATAATGCTATGCTTTGTTAGGAATTAGAAAGAGTCTGAACAGCTAAAGCAATCTTAAGAAAAAAGAAAAACTCTGGAAGCATCATATTACTAGACTTTAAACTATGCTACAAAGCTATAGAAATCAAAATAGCCTGGTATCGGTACAAAAACAGAGATACAGACTAACAGAACAGAACAGAGGAAACCATATATAAAACCATCTATCTATAACCAACTTATCTTTGACAAAGCAGGCAATAATGTACACTGGAGAAGAAAGCTCTACTCAAAAAATTGTGAAAATTGGATAGCCACACACAGAAGAATAAAAGAGGACCCCCTACCTCTCACCACTCACAAAAATTAATTCAAAATGAATAAAGACATAGATGTACGGTGTGACACCATAGAATTCTAGAGGAAAATGTAGAAAAACTATTCTAAATACACATGTCAAAATATGCTAAGAATTTATGAAAAAGTCCCTCATGGCAATCATGATAACAACAAAATTTAATAAGTTAGATTTCATTAAACTAAAAAGCCTCTGTATAACTAAGGGAACAATCAACAGAGCAGATGGACAACCTATAGAATGGAAGAAAATATTCACAAGCTACATATATGATAAAGAGCTAATAAGCAGAATTACAAAGATCTCAATTAAATCAGCAAGATACAAACAACCCTATTAAAAACCTATTAAAAAGTGGACAAAAGATATGAACAGAATCTTTACAAAAAGAGAAAAATGGCCAATAAACATATGCTCAGTGTCACCAGTCATCAGGTGAATGTAAATTAAAAGCAAAATAAAATATTACCTTCTCCTAGTTAAAATGGCATTTATTATAAAGTTCAAAAACGATAGATGTTAGTGTGGATGCAGAAACAAAGGAATGCTTATATACTGTACAACCTCTATGGAAAGCATCAATGAGATTCTTCAAAGAACTAAAAGTAGACCTACCATTCTAAACAGCAATCCTGCTACAAAGGTATTTTTATACCCAAAGGGGGGGAAAAAATTATTTTATCAAAACGACACCTATATTTGAAAGTTGAATGAAGCACATTTCACAAATGCAAAGATGTGAAATCAATCTAAAAGCCCATCAATTCATGAGTGAATTAGTGAAATGTGGTACAGAGTACTACTCAGTCCTAAAAGTACATGAAAGGCCAAATGGACCCCATTTGCACTTTCTTTCCTCCTCCCTTCAGCACCCCATTTAGCACATGTAGGCCTTGCAGTAATGGGCTATTCAACATATCCTTCAGAGACAGTGGATTAGCCCAGAGTCACAGCAGACCCTTGTAAAACCACATTCCTCTCCTGGTTCCCCTGGTAACTAACCAACCCACAACCCTGCAAATCTAACCTTGAAAGGATTCCACCTAACCCCAACCCCCAACTGAAAAAAGGTACAAAAAACCCTTCCTTTGTAATGCTTTGCTGAGAATTTGGGACATGAATCTATCTAGGTCAGCTTGCCAATAAAGGATCCCATACCTAATTTGAACTCAGTGTGCTGGCATTTTCTCTATAATTCCACTCGCATTGGATACAGCATTCATGAATTAATATCTTTTCCAACAATCAGGATAGAACAAGAGACTATTCTCCTAAGTTAACTATCTCAAGAATGGACAAAAACACCACGTGTTTAAACGGGAACTAACTGAGGAGCATACCTATGCACAGGAGGAAGTAAAACTCAGTGGAAAGCAACTGGAGATGGGGGCAGGGAGAGGGATAAACCACCTAATGGGTTCTATGGGTTTGTAGAATGGGTTCATACTATTCTATGTACAGTATCTGGATGACAGGCACACCTGCAGCCAAGATTCAATTATTATAAAAATATCTAAATGTAACTAAAACATTTGTACACCCTTAATATTTTGAAATAAATCTTAAAATGAAATAAAGGGCATAAAGATTCATTTTCTGATCGTGTGCTAGCTACCAGATACTAGTTAACCACATCTCATGGGCGTATCATTCTCACTTTGTAATGCAATAACCTGATTATTTACTCAAGGCCATGACAAGTGGGTGGGTCATACTGAGATTTCAACCCGAGGCTGGCTGTCTGACTTTAAAATCTACATTTATTCTACTATACCTTGGCTAGACCTTGGCTTATTATCCCATTCTGGGAAAAACTATTAGCAAATTCATTAATTAAGGTCATGTTGACACTTCTATTTTCAACTAAAACATCTGCTAATTTATACAGAGGTCTCTTTGGTTTAAACCAACTTGTCATTACTGCTCTCAGAGAGGGATAATGTGCTTGGGTTTTACAAGTACTCTAAGTGTGAATTGAAAAGATTAACAGTTCTTGCCAATGGGCTCTCTCTGTCCATATTTTTACATAATAATAGTTCTCAAGATGGCACAGGGTCTTAAGATAATAAATGATCATTTCTCACAACAAATCTATAAACAGGGTCAGGATTAATGAATTTTCTGGCAGCTATTGGTTTTACTTAGCCCATACTCAACTGTACTAGAATCATATCTGTCCAAAAGATTTGGATTGTGCTAATACAGAGCCCAAGCAACTATTTCTTGTCAGTTTAGTAAAGCAATTGGTCAGAAACTTATTTTAAAGCTGGCTGTGCAAAAAGCTTAATCAAAAAAAAAAAAAAATTAAATGTTTCAGCTTTTTCTCCTCTTTACTTGTCTGCTATTTCCATCTTTAATTAAATCTCTTACTGTACCTGTCTCTGCCTTTAAACGACTGCCCATAGAGCCTCATTTATCTTGCACTTTCACTTTCATGTATGCCTTTCTCGTTGTGTGTTTGCTTTTAACTGTGACTAGAATTTTATTCCTTCTTTCTCATCTTGGTTGATTGTAATTGATTCTCAGCTTTCTTTCTCATTTTGAATGCTACCTCCTTCAAGAAGCCCTCTGTCAACATCACACCACATTCTGAACTCTAGTTACATTTCTGCTGTTTTAGAAACCATCCCTTGCTGGGTTAGAGTCATGTAATTGTCCACAATATTTTTCTAACTGGACTGTAAACCTTTTGAGCCATTAATGGAGATTTTTGGAAAAATACATTTAGTAGCCCACTTTTGAAGCATTTATAGTTTGGCTAATACGTTAAAGTCCATGTATCCCTCAGCAATTGTCTGCCCCTCAATTCTTCATGAATGAAAAAATGTCTTCTGATACTTGTTTACTATTTTAGAACAGCTACTATGTGTTGATTTCACTTTCCTATACTAATTCTTCTAATCCTCAAACTCATCATCTTTCTCTGAAAAATAAAATGCTTAGAAAAATATTTGACCAGGTTCCAGGAAGCATTCCTAAAGCAGCTCATCATACCTTAGGAAGTGGAGTCCCCAAGATCACTAAACGAAGTGAGAGAATAAGACAATGCAATCTAGGAATTAGAGTGTTTATGGCCTAGCTTGGATGTGAGTTCCAGAGAATTAAGTGCTAGGTGGAGTCCGAGTGCAATTTAAACTAGCAGACTTAATCCGTATGAAAACCTCTCAACAGGAGGGAAGGAAAAGCATGTTGAAATAATCTTTTATTTGGTTCTACACTTGAGAAAAGATTATAACTGGACATTTTTCTTGGGGTAGGATGAGAAGTTTCCTAAGTACAATATTGGAATCATGGGGGGGGGGGGGAGATTGATTTATATTTGGGCATTAACCAGGTCTAGTCACAGTTCCCAAACTTTTTTCTTTTCTGCCACTCATTGGAAGAAGAAAAGTTGTCCCAAGCCAGACATCAAATACTAACAAAAGAAGAGGAAGAAGAGGAGGAGGAGGAAGAGAAAAAGGGTCACACATACTTTTAACAAATTCTGACACCACATATAAGCAAAACAGTCCCCAAATAATCTACATTGGTCCAGGGCTACAGGTTGGACATCCCTGTGTGATATTGAAAGCAAACAAAGAGGGATATCGTAACACATCAGAGATAATTAAGGTTGTCGCTTTCTACTGGTCACTCTAACTCCATGTCCAACTCTTGCAACAAAATGTCCAGCACCCCCTAAAACGGGATTTCAAGACACTCTTCTCTGGATTGTCAGGCCCCATTCATATTATGCCCAGCATGATGATGCGCTCTGATCCTCTAAGCGTTTTATCTTTAATGTTTTTCTGCAATGTTGCCAAAGCCTTGATGCCTATTTCTGTTATTGCAGCTGTAATGTTAACTACCCTTGTTGATCACGATTTGAATTTCCCAGCTAACTCTACTGACTAAGCAATAGGACTCAGAGGAATCCCTGTGGAAAGTGGCTTTGCCTGAGGGAGCTGAGGGGTGAAAGTCTAGCTATGTGCCTTTATTGTTATTTTCTTTTTGATTTGTTTTACTTTTCTTTCAGAGATTAAGACACCTACCAAATAACAAGTAAAATAAACTACATCTTCATTAGAATATACTGACTCCAGGCCAGGTTTAGAATCTATAATAATCATGAAAACAGATGTCAGTTAATTTGTGACAGCTCTTAAAGATTTTTGTCTTATTCTGAGGATTTTTTTTTTTTTCCCACTTTATGGTGACCTTTGATCCACAAGGATTTTAATTTCATTCAAGTTTAACTAATTTATGTTTCATTCTACTGATCATGTTTTGTGGTTATATCTAAGAATCTATTGCTAAATTTGAGGTCACGAAGATCCATTTGAATCTTCTTCTAAATGCCTTATTGTTTTAGCCCTTATATGTATGTTTTTAACTTTGTTGATCCATTTGAGTTAATTTGTATGTATGATATAAGGGAGGAGTCCAAATTTGTTCTTTTGCATGTGGCTATCCATTTCATCAGGAGATTAGATTTTTTTTCCTCTTTGAATCATCTTGATATCCCTGTCAAATGTCAGTATATCATAAATGTAAGCCTGTATTCCTAAACACAATTCCATCACATTGATCTGTATTGTATCTCTATGCAGTACCCCATTGTCTTCATCACTCTTCATTTGAAGTAAATTTTGTTATTCTTTTTAGAGAGTGGTTTGGCTATTCTTGGTCCACTGTGTCTCCGTATAATTTTTAAAAAACAATTTGTCAATTTCTATCTTTCAAAAATCCAAAGTATTCATAGTGAATGGCTGGAGTCTACATATAAATTTGGAAGTACTGACCTCTTAACAATGTTACATCTTTGAGTATATGGATGTGGAATGTTGCTGCATTTATTTAGTTCTTTCAAAATTTCATTTAACAATATTTATAGTTTTCAGTGTAAAAGTCTTTCTAAAACTTATTCCTAAATATTTCATTCTTTTATTTATGCTTCTGTGAATCAAATTGTTTTTCTAATTTCATTTTTAAATTGTCTTGCCTAGTGCATTGAAATACATTCTGTTTAATACTGAAATTGTATCCTGCTACATTGCTAAAACTGAAATTATTACTTTTAATAATTTTTATGTACTTTTTTAGAATTTTCTTAAAGCTGTATATGTGTGACGAGAAAGTTTAATGTCTTCTTATCAAATCTGAATGCCTTGTATTTTATTTCTTTGGCGATTGCCCAGACTAGAAACTTCTGTACAATGCTGACTAGAGACGACAAAGGTGGACAACCCTGTCTTCTTCCTGATACGTACATGAGGAAAAAGCCATCACAGTTTTATTTCTTCTTTATGTAATTACTCAATTTAGTCTTAACTGTATAATAACCTTTGTAAAATTATTCTATTATCTGGACTTTCTGATGTTATTACATTAATGTGTACTGTCTGCTGACTCACCAATGGCTGATCATTTGCTATGTTTAATACTTTTAGAATACAATTTCACCTTCAGTAGGTGTTTTGTTTTGTTTTGTTTTGTTTTGTTTTGTTTTGTTTTGTTTTGTTTTGTGATGGAGTTTCAAGCAGTCGCCCTGGGTAGAATGCCATGGCATCACAGCTCATGGCAACCTCAAACTCTTGGGCTTAAGTGATTCTTTTGCCTCAGCCTCCCAAATAACAGGGACTATAGGCGCCCACTACAATGCCCAGCTATTTTTCTGTTGCAGTTGTCATTGTTGTTTTAGCTGTTCTGGGCTGGGTTCGAAGCCGTCAGGCTTGGTGTATGGAGCCAGCACCCTACCCACTAAGCTATGGGTGCTGCCTTCAGCAGGGTTTTATCTGTGATTATTCTATGTATTCTAAGTTTAATTTTTTTGTTTGTTTTTTTACTTTGAGATTAATCTTTCTCTTTGCGTCCACTAAGCTCCCCGGGATTGCCATCAATTTCCACTTTATTTATATGTTTGCAGTTTTGTATAGTTTGCAAAATTTGTAAAATACTTGTGCTTGTCATGAAGAATAATCTCAGAAGAGACATTTTTGCCTGAACTCTTCAGGAAAAAGACAAATTGTCACAGTGTTTTAACAGCTTTAAAAATCTGTTCTATACTAAAATTTAGCCTTTAAATGTCCAGTTATAGTTAAACTTTCAATCCTCAAACTTATTCTCATGAGGGAATAAAATTTTGTTTTACCTGAAATTACCTGAATTTCAGCTAAAAGTTATCTAGCCCAGGTAGAAGTTTTCCTTGTATTTAATATCATAACCAGAAATTACTAGGTTAGAAATCTGCATACCCATTTCATTCTTTAACAGCTCTTATATATTTATCATTTTACTATTTTAAAGATCTTCTCTGAGCTCAATCATTATGATATTTATCCTATGTTTCAAGGTACATACAGTGAAAGAGTTTTCATATTATTTAGTCCATTTCTATCCAGCAGAAAGAAACTCTCTGATATTTACTTTACTGTCCAAAATGTTAACTACTACTTACATGGAAAACTTGAGCACCAGCAAGAACCAATTTTAATAAATTTAAACAGCCAAATGTGGCTAAGGACTATTGTGTTGGATAGCCCAGAATGTGGTCAAACTTGGTGAAGGAAACAAAAGCCTAACATTCGAAAATTTTTAACTAAAACTGCAAATTAAAGACATATGGAACATAATTTGGAAAATGAATCCAAAATTGATTATGTTTTTGGCTTTTAAGAAAAGAATTGAACATTCTAATATTTACATTCTAAACTACATCCTCACACTTAATCCCACTTAAAACAAAAATGTTTTTGGGCATTGACTGAATATGAACCTGTGTAACTGGGCTATAATCCCAATGAAGAGACTTCCTTGTTGTTGCCCAAAGAACACAAAGTATATCGTTAGGTAAAATAATCTTTCTCTCTCTGCCATTCCCACTATCTTAGTTTTAGAATACATGCAATTCTTTGCCTCGAATAATAGAGAAAATTCCTTAGGCTCCTGTGATCTCTCGTACTTCTTGATGGTGAACATGGTCTGAGGTCTAGACTCATCTTTTCACTTGTATGAGTATGAACTGAAGAAGTTAAAGTGTCAGAATGAGGCCTTGAAGCTAAGAAACATTTAGCCCAAGTAGGAGTTCTTTGAATGAAGTTGTGTTCACTGGATTTCATAAGATTATATGTGTCCAAATCCAACTGTCAAAATGAAAGTTCATTTATCATCCTTTGTTTTCTTTAGAAAAAAATGTTCCCCTGGGGGAAGTGTTTATGGCAGGTCTGGATTCCCAATTCCTGCCTTATGCATTTATCTCTATCTCTAAATCTATTTCTACTTACTTTTGAATGCCAGGACAATATTCCTCAATATTTGTGCCTTTATGTATAGTAGTCCTTTTCCCACTTTCCCTTTTCCTTTGGACATTATCCCCTCTCCTTACTTTTAGTTCATGTATTCCAGTAAACCTGTTCAACCTGCTCAGAGAAAGGGCATAAGACACAGACCGGGATCAAACTCAATGAAATGAAAATTAAATTTTAGAATTTTAGCCAGAAACTCATTTTCTATTAGATTTCTTGGTGTAAATAATATGTAAACTGTAATGTTTGAGAGACATAGAAGAAAAAGAATAAAGTTGAGTCTAAAGATAAGAGAAATTAAATTTTCAGCATCCCTGGATCTAGTCATTCCAAAATCCGACTCTACCTATAGACTTTTCAAATATATAAAACAATAAATTTCCTTTTACACTTTAAGAAAGTTAGATTTTTCATACCTTGAAAAAGTTTCCTGAATAAGAGAACTGCAGATTCATTTAAGTCAAGAAAGAAGCACTATAGAAAAAATTTTCCAATATTACTTCCCTTTCTTCAGCATCATATTTTTACTCCTCACAAACTCTTATTCCTTTTGTGGAGTCCTTCCAAAAGTTACTGTATTTCTTTCCTTTTTGAATTAATATTTGTCAATTGTCAACTGAACTACAGCATAAATATTCATCCCACAATTTCTTGTTTGCGCTCGTCTATAGAAAGATCAACTTTCATATGTTATACATAAGAAGTCATTCTTTTCATCTGGGAGATAAATACAGAACACATCATGTATCTTACACCACTCTTTAATAATTCTTTTGATATTCCTTTTTCCTTGTTGGTCTCGAATACTTTTTAAAGTTTCCCTTTAGATGTATCTTGTAAATACCCACAGCACAGAGACCCTTTAAAGAGTCTGTTTACCAAGCATCTTTTAAAAAGAAGCACCATTTCATCTTACTGCTCTCAAACACTTCCCTCTTACTCCTTTATTAGTATGATCTGTTAGGAATTGAACAACAATTAACACTCTAAAGAGTGTCAACTCATTTCTTCAATACTCATAGGCACATAAGGTTCTCTGTATTAATAAGTTTTCATTGCAAAACAAACTATCTCAAAACATTAAAAAAAATTCAGAATTTCTAATAAGTCTTTTGATTATCTGGGTAGGCTGGTCTGGGCCAGCTTTTAGGGTGCTGGATGTCATTCCGAAAGCAGGCTGGTTGGTGCAGGTGCAGCTAAGATGACTCCTTTCCCCTGTATGATCTCTCACCTTTCAGTCAGCTATTCTAGGCTTCTTCCAAACAATCTCAGGGTTCAGTCAGTGAGCAAAGGCCAAAGTGCTAAAGTCTGAATAGTCAAAACAAGTAATAAGAACAAATTCTGATTTAGTAAGTAGAAAAAATGATGGAGTAGCAAAATTTCATTTCAAAAGAGTATATTTTCAGGAATAAGAAGACTTTGTGTCATTTAAAAATTATTTTGCACCACATCTATGGTGCATATTTTTATCTATAATAAATAAAAAATAAATTAATAAAATAAAATAAAATAAAATAAAAATTATTTTGCAGACTTGGCACAGTGGCTCACAGCTATAATCCTAGCATGTTGAGAGGCTGAGGCAGGAGCATTCCTTGAGCTCAGGAGTTCAAGACCAGCCTGAACAAGACCAAGAAGTTATCTATACTAAAGCTAAGGAAAGAAAAACGCTGGGTGTGTTGGTTCATCCTACAGTCTCAGTTCCTCTGGAAGCTGAGGCAGGAGGATGCATTGAGCCCAGAAGTTTGAGGTTACAGTGAGCTATGATGACACCACCATTGCACTCTAGTCAGGGTGACAGAGTCTGCCTCAAAAACAAAAAAAAAAAGGAAAAAAATTCAGTGTACCATAGCCTGATAGATCATAGTCCATAATAACTCACTTTTCTTTCTTACTTTCTGATTCTTTCTTGTTTGGAATGCTGACAGTAACATAAAGCCTTATGATAGGCATAATAGAATGGACAAAATTAGAAAAACCTGAAATGGTGAGTAGTGAAGTTCTAGCCTTCAAAGTTGTATGATATGTATGAAATCATATATACACACTAAATTCAATACTTGCACTTTAGTAGAGGACAAGAATAACTATCTGATTTGTAAAGCTTTTATAATTTATAATATGTTTTCACATTCATCATCCCACTTTAGAGAGAAAACTCTAATAAAAATATAGAAAAAGCAAAGGGGAAATCAATCAATTGCCAATTAGGAAAACCTGTATATGTATGGCATCTATGGCAATATTTTCATTTACTAGAGGTCAGTTAGAGATGGTAAAATATGGAAATAATAAGCAGATCATTTATGGAATATAAAATATGAAGTCCTCATTCTGTTAGTTCTCACATGGTACTAATAGTTAATGTGAGGCTCAGCTGAACAAACTGATAACTAATTCATTCTGTAATCACAAATGATTACTCTTTTTAACTGGTGCTTTTAACTGAGAAAACAGTTACATCATATAGTTGTAACGACTATGTTCACATTTTAAAATTGAAATCAATGTATTATCAAAATTAAAGTTGAAGATTAAATATTATAATCATCTTAATATGCAATATTGTCCCATACAATAAAGGCTGAAATGCAAAATGTTGTCTTATGTTTAAGGTTATAAAAATAAATAGTTTCACTATTGGGTTGTAGGTAGGAGAACCAAAGTAACCTGTGCACAAAAATAGGAGAGATCAGAAACTCAGGCCTATGCTGCAGTTTAGGCAATGGTACAGGAGACTTTTCTACAAATCCTTTTCAACATCTAGGAAGAAACACTAGAGGATTTCTAGACACCAGTGGAGCTCTTTAGCCTGCACTTAGTCGTCTGTAATGTAGCCAGAAGAATTTCCAATTTATCTCACTCTTGTTCAGTTTTTAAAAGCTATGAAGACTTCAGGTATGGGTAGCTCCCTTTTAATCATTTTCTTTACCTTTAAAGCCTTCTTGTAGATTCCAGATACACTCATAATAACAGAAAGGACAGTCACTTTGTCTTTTAAAAACTGTTCTGCAGGCAATGAGACCCTTTATCAAACTTGTATCAGAGTGCCTACATTTCTAGCACCTTCTGTTATCTCCCCACTACCTCTCTGCTGGACTCATTTACAAGTCTGATTCTCCTCTATTCTTCACTTCCTTTGTTCCATGACTATCCAAAAACCTGATATTTGCTGTGGCTTCATTTTTTCTTACACTGCAGATTGTTTTTCAAGATCAATGGCTCAGCTAACAGGGCCCACCCAGACTGGTCATACTTTGGGTTTATAACACCTAGATTGTGCGTTGGTCTTTTCTTCCTACTCACTAACTTTTCTATAATCAACCTGCTGGTCTCCAAGTAAGAACTCTGTATTTCCTTTATATTTTTATGGAAAGTTTCTAACATATTTGACCCAGAATTAACAAATCTTTGGGAAATAACCGAAGAATCTATTACAAGTTACAAAGCACAGAAACCAAATCAAAAACAAACAGAAATCCCCTTCAGCAAACATCTCTGCCAGTGGTTCTCAACCTCCCTAATGCCGCGGCCATTTAATACAGTTCCTGTGGATCACGACCCACAGGTTGAGAACCACTGATCTATGCCTTCTCCCACCTCTCTTTGTTATATTTTAGACTTTAAGAGAAGAACAAAGGAAAATGTGGAAAAGGCACTTGAACTTTATAGAATGCTTGGTTTTAACCCAGTAGCATATTTTGTCTTATTTGAGTTTACATTATCTTAGTTAATGTTTAGCAATGAGTTAGATATTATGTTATTCCTATTTTAAAGGTAAGAAAAGAGATTTTTTTCTCTGTCACGTTGGTATGCCATAGTGTTATCATAGTTCACAGCAACCTCACATTCTTGGGCTCAAGAATTCCTCTTGCCTCCGCCTCCCAAGTAGCTGGGACTATAGGCATCTGCCACAATTCCCAGCTATGTCTCCTATGTTTAGTAAAGACAGGGTCTTAGGTCTTGCTCATTCCTGGCCTTGAATGCATGAGCTCAAGCAATCCACCTGCCTCAGGATTGATTATAGGTGTGAGCCACCATGTCCAGCTAGAAATCAGATTTTAAAAGGTTGAATATTTTCAGCCTAGATTTGTATAATTTGTGCTTTTAAATTTTATCCCAGATATTTCTAATTTAAGAGTCTGCTTTTTGTTTGCATTGCACTGTTTCATCATGTATTAATTTCACTCAGACATATTATAGCTTCTTGGGAAATACATCCTAGAAAAATGAATAATTGAAGATTTATTTAAAAATAAATGGAGAAATAGCAGATAGGGTTAAATAGAAATAGGCTCCAAAAAGTATTAGACCACCTAACATAGAAAGTATAGGAAGATCAAATGACAAAACATATCATATAACACCTTGTCTAAGGATGATCAACTTGAGTTTTTAAAAAAATTCTAGAGTTTTATGTCATAATCATAAAATATTACTTGAAAAATAGCTTATTCAAATCACATGTTCTATGATTAGAGAGATTTTAGTATAATAATACTTTGTCTAATTACAAAAACACAAATATTTCAGAAAAAATACCTTCCTCAGTAGACTTGGAATGTTACGGGTAACAACTGTCACTACTTTCTATTTTTCTATTTATCTGAAATCTATGTTAGAGAAGACCAGATCTTTAAAATCAAAGTCAACAATTTAGAGATATCTCAAAGAAAATAGTTCCTTCTACAGACAACTAAAGATTAGTGAAGATATTCTATGTTATATACACATAACCTTTGAAAGCTGAGAATAACCTAATATATTTGCTCCTGAGATAAAAAAACAAACAAACAAACAAAAAAACATACTCTGCAAGAGGGAAGTAATTGCTATATATTAATCTTGGTTTTGTTTTATTGTCAATGCAATCTTTTGTTTCAAGTAAGTTATTCTTAGTTATTATAGTCAGTTATTATTTCTCTTGGTAAGAGGTCTTAAGTTTATATTTTTAATGTATGAAGTGTTAGGTATTAAGTAAGGTTACACTATATGAATAAGGATCCAAAGCAGGCAATCGTTTTATAAAAGTTCATTCATCAACAAGGTAAAAGTCTCACTTAAGTTTATAAGTGGTAATATTTGCTATGAATTTGCAAATTTGACTTCAATGAATAATTGGGTAAATAGCCATTAACAAATGATTGACACATGAAAGATTGATTTGGAGTTCATAAGGACCCATGAGGTTTTGTGGGGTGTCTATATACATAACCTTTGAAAGCTGAGAATAACCTAACTAATACATTTGTTCCTGAGATTAAAAAAAAAAAAAAAAAAAAAAAAACCCAGACTCTTCAAAAGGGAAATAATTGCCATGTATTAATCTTGGTTTTGTTTAGTAGAACCTAGATCCTATATGCAGTTGTCTACCAACCCCAGATCTAAGAGGGTAAATGTACTGAAAATTTGATAAAATACAAGGGCAAAGAGATATTAAGACAAATATGTATTATAATAAATTACCCTTTTTTGAGTTCTCTAAGTGTATAGTCATTGTCTAATTGAGAATCTTATTAAACACTAATGTTATTTATAGGAAATAGAGACTGAAAGTAATCCACCGCCATGTCTTAAAAGTTTATATTGACATCTTTTTGAACAACCTAAAAAGGATTTGACACTATAAGATATCATGATTTTTAATCAAGATCTTTGGAAAGGACATAAATCTCCTTGGATATGTATCAACCTTAAAGTCAAATATAAAGTATAATATTAATCCATTCTGCAAGTGGCTATGTAATGTGTGTGGCCCTCCTTTTGATGTCTTTAATGCATGTGAATTCAGCTGAGATACCAAGGTGGGGAAAAAAAAAAGTACCCTACCTAATTTGAATAAGAACTTTTCTGCAGTGAAGGCAGAAATGTATTCTCTAATCCAATTTAGAGCAGAAAATTCCATTCATCTCTGACTTTAATAGATTGTGGACCTCTCAGAGGGAAATCCACCCAGTACAATATCATTTTAGGGAAGGTATGCTTTAATTTAAGGAGGTACAAAATGAATTACAGTGTTTTCAGATGAAAAAATAAGGCTTGGTTTAACAACTGCCCTTGAATAACTGAAAATGCATTCACAACAAAGTCCCTTTGATAATACCCATGAAAATAGCAATGTAAACACTGATTTTCATCAAAATCACACAGATCAATTCTACATTGGGTACACTCTTGGTCCACTGACAATTCAAATAGAAAAATATACTTAACTTGATGCTGAGTTGGGGAATTACAAATGTTATTGCAAAGGCATACTTCCTTTATTTATTACAAATGTTTTCAACTTACAACTATCTGCTCAAATATATCAAAGTAAAGGCATAGACAACCCAAGCCAATGGATAAATCTACCACCAGATTTTATTTGGCTGTGAAATTTATTCTATGTATGTATCTGTAGCATATTTTTTCCTAGCATATTTTATTTAGACAACTGCATACAGGATCTAGGTTCTATTCATAACTTTGTCACTAAGAAGCAGTATTATATTTAATTCACATAGCTTTGGTTACAAACAGTAAGACTTGTTCAGACCCAACTAAGAGGAGAGGTGATTATAAGAATAAAGTCAGCTATCATGTTGTCTACTGTATAAAATCACCTCAGGGTCACCAACAGGTCTAGATACTCACCAGAGTTCCCATATTTCCATTCCATTCTATGAGTCAAGACTCTTAAAATTTTAATTTATTTTGTTTTTTCTCTCATAGTACTTTATTAAGCACCTTTCATATTCCAGGGATTGTCTGGGAAGTGGGGTTTATAGCAGTGAACTAAATGAAATCTGTTTAACTAACTCATAGAGTACAAGTGCAATGGACTATGTGTATGTGTGCATGTGTATATGTGAGGTCCATGTTTTAATAAATACTATAATGAAAAATAAATACGAGTAAGGGGGATAGAGAGTGGTGGATTGGTAGCAGGGGTAGTGATGATGCTGAGTGTTCATTCGACTTGGGGCATTCACAAATGAGCTTCACAAAGCATGGTATTTGAGCAGAGAAGTGAGGACATAAATGATGATATGCTATCTGGAGAAAGAATATTCCTAGTAGAAATAACAAGAGTAAATTCCTTGACATATGACAGCCTTCGTTGTCTTTTCTAACTGGGTATTGAGTAACAGTGCATTCAAGATAGTTATCCCTGAACTGTAAATGTATTTCTGAATTTTAATCCTAGTTGGAAGAAAGGCTGCACATCTTAGTAAACAAATGTACTGTGGGATGAGCTAATACTCATGCGAAAGTGGAGAAGTCAAATGAGGAGGCTTAATCAAAGATAATGCCATTCCACTCTGCTCTGTGCTGTGCCCGGGGGGAACAGCATTCTCTTCCAACATTTGCTTGGGATATGTTTTAAATACAGGCAAGTACACAGTCAAATACTAAAATTTGATGACACATATAGAATGACTTAAATAAAGTTTGACAAAAGGGAAAAAAGTAAATATAATTATGTGCCTACTTTGAACAGATTAAAATTTCATTAAAGTACTCATAACTTTTCATAGCTTTGAGTTATACTAACATCAGCTATCCTGTAAGATTATGTATTCTTTTTGGCCATGGCTGGGTTTGAACCCGCAACCTCTGGCATATGAGGCCAGCACCCTACTCATTTGAGCCACAGGTGCCGCCCAAGATTATGTATTCTTTATGAAGTGAAAAATAATATAATGGAAATATCTTGTTTTAGAAAATTATTACTTTAAAAATCATCAATGAATGGGTGGTGTTGGTGAGTCTATTGAAAACATTAATAACAAGAATATAAATTTTCATTGCTTTAACCAACCCAGTTTATGGTATACTTTGCTACAGCAAACCTAGGAAACAAATACTGAGTTAATCCAGAGCAATGTGACTGAAACGTGCAGCTTCTGATTGTAACCTAAAGAGCCACACTCACATAAGCATCTCAGCCCTCATTCCTTTCCCTTCCAGAATCTAAATCTTTAACAACTTCTACAATCCAGAGGTCTGCATGGAAGGAGGGTCTGCATGGAAGGAAGCTCTAAAGAAGAGATGGGTCTAGGAAAAGGCTCCCAAGACATGCTTGAGAAGCAGATCCTAGAGTTGCTTATTTGTGTAGAAGAAATGAAGAGAGGAACTACACCCCACTCGTACACTTTGGATGCATATTGACACTACTTATAAGCAAATTATTCCTATCAGTGTTCTGTAATTCACTGGTTAAATTAAATACTTCTCCAAAGAGAAGAAAGAAAAAGTAAAAGATAGACACTTCCAGGGATGGCCCTCTCTCCTCAGAAGACTATTATGTCCTATTTTGTTCTCTTTAATGGAAACTGAACTTTCTATTTAAGCCTTTGTTTAACTGCAACATAAATAGACTATACCTCCTTTAGGGGAAAACTAGATAAGTCAAAGCTCTACCAATCTTTCTCATTTGTTTGATTATATCTATCATTTTCTACAATGCCTACCTTTCAACAAAGGATTAATCTTCTGAGAAGAGCCTCTGTAATGTTCTTCCCAAACTCATTAAAAATTGGTTAAAATAATATATTCTTTAATTGAACTTCAGAGTCACAGTACCAAGAAATTCCACCTATTTAAGCTTCTATAACAAATTGTACACAACTACTGTTAGTGGGATCCAAACCCATTACAGATTCTTGATTGATTATGCAAAAGACAAAATGGCAGAGACAATTAAGGAGAAAATTTTGTTCAGGCTACTGCAATACAAATACCATATATACTCGAGTATAAGCCGAGTTTTTCGGCACAAAATTTTCAGCACAAAATATACGGTAATGTTTATTAAGCAGAATGTGTCAGAGCAGGGAGAGAAAACTTGAGATTTTATGGGGCCAAGTAAACAGGAGAATCATGAAAGTGGGTAGATAACTTGTCTCAAACAAAAACATACCCTATAGAATAAAATAACCAATATTTATATTTTTGAATTAAAATATAATAACTATGATCCCCTGTTACTATCAGATTGACCTCTTAGGCCAACATAGAATGTCTTCAAAATTTTCTTTCTCCTTGTTCTCAAATAATAACAAAAATAGCTCAAATTTAAAAAAATAAAAATGTAAAGACCAAACATTCCCATTTTAAACTAAATTCCTTCTTTTCCAGGCTAATTTGAGAGTGACTGACAATGCTGAACTTTAGCTGAGCACCGTGTTCACAGAAGGCAGAAAAGGTTGTTATAAAATCGGCCATTGCTCTAGAATACTTCAGTTGTTTTCTAAGAAAGAGCTAATGTAAATGGACCAGTCTGCTCTTGCATATCCCAAATAACCCCTCTATCCTTGTGATTAGAGACTTTCTGTCTGCTCTTCTAAGTGACTCCCTTATCTGCCTCCATATAGCCGCAGATTTTCTCTCTTTGCTTTGACATATTCCTTATCAGTGTTATCCCAATTGCAGTAACCAGAATAAAAGCATCTCCTTAATTATAGAGAGCATTTTGTCTTTTACAAAATCAATCAAAAGCTTTGCTGAGTTTGGATCCCGCTTACAGCAGCTGTGGCCTGAGTCATTTCCACAGTCTGCCATTGCTGATTCAACTCTTTGAAAGTCAGATTCACTACAAGGTGATTAATAGATTTCCTCAAAGTTTCCTCTTTCCTCTTTATAAATTTCCAAATGGCCACTAGGATGCACAGGAATATACCAGAATCAAGGCCATAGGCACAAGGTCCAAGAAACATAGGAAAGTCCACGGGCTCTAGAATATTTATACCCAGAGTACCAACTCCCTCAACAAAATCACAAAAAAAAGTATTCTTTTTGATCTCAATATATATGAATCCATATCCATATGGGTCCAAAACAGCTCTGAAAAATAGACTAGCACAGTTTTTGGAGTCAATAAAACTTTTTAAACTGTGTATTTTTTTTTATGTTTATAAATTAATAATTCCATTGAAGTAAAACTAATATACAAAAATGCACATATTTAATGTGTACAGTTTGATGAGAATGGACATAAGCATACAACTGTGAAACCATCACCACAATTAAGTTAATATCCATACATCTGTGCAAAATTTTTCTCACATCCTCTCAGTTTTTGTGTTTGTTTCTGTAGTAAGAACACGAGACCTACCCTCTTAACAAGAGTTCTAAGTGTACAGTCGTATTACCCTGAAGCACTATGCTGCACAGAAGATCTCTAGGACTTACTCATTTTGTACACTTAAACTTGACACCCACTGAACAACTTGCCATTTCCCTCTACACCCAGCCCCTGGAAACCATCATTCTATTCCCTGTTTGTATGAATTTAACTATTTTAGATATGTTGTATTAACATGAGTGGAATCATGTACCACTTTTTCTTTTGAGACTGGCTTATTTAATTTAGCATAATTTCTTCTAGGTTCATCCATGTTGTTGCATATGGAAGGTTTTCTTTATTTTCTCAAGCTGAAAATATGTATTCCATTGTATGTATATATCACTACTCTTTATTCACTTATCCATTGATGGACATTTAAGTTATTTCCATATCATGACTATTATTAATAATACTACAGTGAACAAAGGAATGTAGATTATTTCTTCAAGATTCAAATTTCAGTTTTCTTGGATATATATCCAGAAGTATAATAACTTCCTTGCCCCAATATTATATCTTATTCAGGTAATCATGTAGTTATGAAATAAATCATTCTTATTGCAAGTATTCAACATAAATACTAATATTATTGTGTATTTGTAATAATCACCTAATTTCTTCTCCAGAATAAGCTGGAAAAAAAAGTGAAAAAACCTTCACTCAGAGATGGAACTAAGATACAGACTGTAAACATCAGTTATTATCTATAATAGAAAATTTAATTTTCCTAGGTGACCTCTAGGATCGTATGTAATTGCTTTCCATTTTCTTTCTTTTTTTTTTTATTGTTAACTCATAGCTGTGTACATCTGTGCAATCAAGGGGTACAATGTGCTGATTTCATATGCAATCTGAAATATTCTCATCAAACTGTTCAACGTAGCCTTCATGGCATTTTCTTAGTTATTGTATGTAGACATTTGTATTCTGCATTTAGTAAGTTTCACCTGTACCCATTCTAAGATGCACCATAGGGGTGGCCCCACCCATCCTCCCTCCACCATAACCTCCCCCC
>CAUYPK010010059.1:0-14396 GCA_963574355.1 Loris lydekkerianus
AAGCTCAGTTTAGCTGGGTACAAGATCCTGGGTTGAAAATTATTTTGTTTTAGGAGATTGAAAGTCGATGACCATGCTCTTCTTGCTTGAAAGGTTTCAGCAGAGAGATCTGCAGTTATTCTGATATTCTTCCCCTTGTAAGTCTTTTTCACTGTGTTGCCCAGGCTGGTCTTAACTTCTGGGCTCAAGCAATCTTCCCACCTCAGCCTCCTAGAGAGCTTGAATTACAGACATAAGCCACCGTGCTTGGCGGCAGTTGACTTTTTTTTTTTTTTTTTTTGAGACAGAGTCTCACTCTGGTGTCCTAGGAAGAGTGCTGGGGGTCATAAATATCAGCAACCTCCCAGTCTTGGGCTCAAGGATTCTCTTGCCTCAGCCTCCCCAGTAGCTGGGACTACAAGCACCGACCACCACACGTGGATAGTTTTTTTCTACTTATAGTAGAGATGGGGTCTTGCTCTTGCTCAGGCTGGTCTCAAACTCCTAAGCTGAAGCAATCCACCTGCCTCAGCCTCCCAGAGAGCTAGGATTACGGGTGTGAGCTACCGTGCCTAGCCTTTCTCAGAATATTCTGTCATATAACTTCTTCAGGATGGAGACTTTAACTCAATATGGCTTTTAGAGTCAGACAGACCTAGATTGTGACTCAAATTATGTTTTTACCAGCTATGTAAATAGATTGGAAAAATACTTGTCCTGCATGGCTTCTTTTCCAATCTGCTATTACAATGAAATCTTGTAATAATTTACTAAAGCAGATTCAGTCCAAGGCAGAGACAATCTAAACTTATTAAAGCAAAGACTTTATTAAATGGTGTCTGAACTTTTTTTTCTCTGAACCCCCCACCAAAGCACAAACAAATCACCATGTTCCTGGAATACTCCTGTGTAACTATTATCTTGACTAAATGAGCATTTAATGTTAAGGACAGATCTTGAAATTCTTTGTCAACAAAACCAGTTAAAACAGATAATACAAACATTAATGTATATATTCTTTATGTCTAAATCATCTCACTTGTCTCTAATGTTAAGCAAATTAACACTTTTTTCTCAGTACACAAAGACTAAATTTACTCGTTACCTTTGATAATAAAAAAGATTACACCTAAAATGTTGGCTTCCTGAGTCAGTATTTATAGTGTGCATTTAAATATGGGCACTTAAATCCATAGCTATAATTTTTAAACCTTACAGCTTGTTTTTATTTTATTTTAAATACACAAAAAGGAGAATATGATCACAAATACCCAACTGATCAGCTCTATGACAATTTTTACCATATTTACTTTAGACTTTACTTTAAAAATGAAGATTCTAAGCCTATCGGCTGTGGAATCTCAATAACTAGTAAGCTACCATTTAGGTAACTCATTTAGGATATTAACCTAAATTACACTAAATTTAAAATGAGAAATGGCTGTAGAATTGAAATTAAGCATTCTAATGCATCCTTATTAAGAAAGGGATAGGCTCAGCACCTGTGGCTCAAGCGGCTAAGGCACCAGTCACATACACCTGAGCTTGTGGGTTCGAATCCAGCCTGGGCCCACCAAACAACAATGACAGCTGCAACCAAAAAATAGCCGGGCATTGTAGCAGGCACTGGTAGTCCCAGCTACTTGGGAGGCAGAGGCAGGAGAATCGCTTGAGCCCAGGAGTTGGAGGCTGCTATGAGTTGTGATGCCACGGCACTCTACCCAGGGTGACAGCTTGAGGATCTGTCTCAAAAGAAAAAAAAAAAGAAAAGAAAAAAGAAAAAAAAGAAAGGTAAGGATAGGCTCAGTGCCTATAGCTCTAAGGGGTCCTCAAACTGCGGCCCACGGGCCACATGAGGCGGTGTGATTTGTTCCCGTTTTGGTTTTTTACTTCAAAATAAGATATGTGCAGTGTGCATAGGAATTTGTTTATAGGTTGTTTTTTTTAAACTATAGTCCGGCCCTCCAACGGTCTGAGGGCCAGTGAACTGGCCCCCTGTTTAAAAAGTTTGAGGACCCCTAGGGTGCCAGCCACACACACTGGAGCTGATGGGTTTAAATCCAGCCCGGGCCTGCCAAACAATGACAACTACAACCCAAAAATAGCCGGGTGCTGTGCTGGGCACCTGCAGTCCCAGCTACTTGAGAGGCTTAGGCAAGAGAATGGCTTAAACCCAAGAATTTGAGGTTGCTGTAAGCTGTGATGCCATGGCACTCTACTGAGGGCAACGTAGTGAGACTCTGTCTCATAAAGAAAGAAAATTAAGGACACGTGACATCAAATCTGAGACTGTCCTATAGATAGTAATCATTGTGCTACTTCCTCTGTCCTTCCCCTTGAGATCTACTTCCTCATCCAAGGTTCTTGCTGTCTTCTGAGAGCTCAAGACCCTGTGGAAATCAGATCAAAGACTGGTGTGAGCCAATGAAATTCTCTTTTTTCAAGATTCTGAGCATCAATGTATAACAATATATAATACTCCAGTTCATCTTTTATAACCTGGTACCCAAGTACCATAAGTAATCACTTGATTACCCACCAAGTAATCATTACAGTGACCTCATATTGGCTGGGCACAGTGGCTCCCACCTATAATCCCAGCACTTGAGAGGTTGAGGCTTGAGTGAGCTCATAGGTTTGAGACCAGCCTAAGGCAGAGTGAGACCTCATCTCTAAAAATAGCCAGGCACCTGTGTTCCCAGCTACTTGGGAGTCTGAGAGGCAAGAGGATCACTTGAACCCAAGAACTTGAGGTTGCTGTGAGCTAAGATGCTACAGCACTCTACCGAGGGTGACCAAGTGAACTTTGTGTTGAAAAATAAATAATAAAATAACCTCATATTTTCTACCAATCCTCCTATCAGGAGGTGCAATGTGTTGCTCCCAGCCTTGAATCTGGGATGGTCCTGTGACTTGCTTTAATTCAACAGAATGTGGAAGAAGTTAAAGCTGTGTCACTTCTGAGGCTGGGCCTTAAGATATCTGTAGCTTCTGTATGCTTGGAATGTTCTCTCTTGAATCCCTGCTACCATGCTATTAAGCACCCGAGGCATGTAGACAGGTCACCTGGAGAAGAACCCTGACTCTTGGGTCAACTAGCTAAGCTCCTAGCTCACAGCCAACCACCAACTGTCAGCCATGTGAGGGGACCTTTAGGACATTTCTAGCCAAATACAAGTGGTAAAGTACAACAGGAGACGGTGAAAATGAGTGTTTCAGATATCTTGCTGTATATTAAATCACATCAAAATAGTAGCTTAGTGCTCACTTCAGCAGCACATATACTAAAACTGGACCAACACAGAGAAGATTAGCATGGCCCCTGAGCAAGGATGACACACAAATTCATGAAGTGTTCCATATTTTATGAAAAAAATTTAGTAGCTGAAAACTACCATTATAATCTGGACAGAAGAACTCTAAATAATGTTTGTAGACACACCACCTGCCAGGATGTGAAGCATTAACTCTGCACTCCTTGAGTACCTTCACACAGCACTTCAGCCAAGTGATCAAGGTCAACATCAGCAGTGACTAAATCCTGTTCACAATATGTACCCTCGATGATGTGATGATGGCATTTTTACCACTTTGGTCCCCTTCTTCAAAATTTTTTACCCCAGGTTAATCATGAAAAACAAATTAGACAAATTCCCACAAAGGATTGGTCTACATATCTCACTGGTATTCCTTAAGACTGTCAGGCAAAAGAAAAATCCGAGAAACGTTCATAGCCAAGAGGTTATCTACAGAGACATGACAGCTAAATATAATGTGGTATCCTGGATAGGATCCTGGAACATCAGATAAAAACTAAAGAAATCTGTAGCCAGGCTCAGTGGCATGCACTGTAGTCCAA
The DNA here is from genome assembly GCA_963574355.1 of Loris lydekkerianus. Classification (NCBI taxonomy): domain Eukaryota; kingdom Metazoa; phylum Chordata; class Mammalia; order Primates; family Lorisidae; genus Loris; species Loris lydekkerianus. Next base: position 3,839 of record CAUYPK010010059.1, read on the forward strand.
GATACTTGGGAGGCTGAGGCAGGATGATCACTTGAGCCCAGGAGTCCAAGTCCAACCTGGGCTATACAATGAAACCCTGTCTCTTAAAAAAAAATAAGGAAATCTCAATAAAACATGGACTTTCATTAGTAATAATGAAATTTTTCTGTAAATTTGTACCTGTTCTAAAAAAGAAAGTTTACACACATACATGTTGTTCCTCTGCTTAAAATATCCTTTCATTCCTACCCACCCACCAAGGAACCAAGAAAAACCAAAAGAACCTTATTATTCCCACAAAACCCAGTTGAAATGTTAGTGTTATTGTCCTCATTGTGGAGCTTCCTTCAAGAAAGAATTCATTGCTTTGATCTAGGCACACATTTAACACAAGTATCAGAGCCTGTAGAGTAAGATCACCTCACTCAATTAGACCTAATGTTCCCAAAATGTAGACACCATGTCTTATATAATAACTTTGCATGCCTGTACCTATGACACTGGTAAAGAGTAGGGGCTCAATAAGTGTTTATTGAATTAAATAATTAACTGAATGACTATAAAAGTATATCATTTTGATAATATCTGAATAAAAATAAAAAAGAGATGATACCAATCGGCAGTGATGGTCAAGATGTTATCAGTAAATCTACAATAGAGCTGAAACTTGGCTAGTACCATACAGTCCACTACGTATAATTATAGCTAAACCAGGCACTAAGAAAAATAATCATTACATTCAAAAAGTCAAAGCCACACATGACAGACAAAATAGTATCTGTTTTCAGATCAATGTGACAACTCAGGCATATAAATGCCAAACAAATTAGGTCATGTGAGTCTCTCTCTATGGGAATCAGGCCAATGAAGTACATATCCATGTCTTTGGATTTCCTGATATGTCATCAAAAACTTTAACTTACAGAACACTATTTTCATACTTAACTACCGAAAGAATGAAATAGTAAGACAGACCCATGGGTAACTGTGCTGTAACTTCTACTCAATTTTATCTCTCATGTACACAGCAGGGAAATTAAGCCCTAAAGCAGTCCTGGGGAAAATTACCAAGAATAATCACTATGCCTCCAAATGATATGTTCAGGGGCTTCTGGAGTTTTACATTAACAATAACTCAGTCAACTTGTCATCCCTCAGAGTATTTACAGCAGAGGCTTTCACCAAAATAGCAGAAATCTCTTAGAGAAAGTTTTAGGTCACAATTCCTGCCTCCACTTCAAATGCCCGGAGCTCCAAGAATTAAAACAAACAAAGAATAAATCACAGCTCGGCATGCTTAGCTCGGTAATTGTGGCACCGGCTACATACACCAGGGCTGGCAGGTTCGAACCTGACCCAAGCCTGCTAAACAACATTTGACAATTACAACAACAGCAACAACAACAACAACAAAAATAGCCAGGCGTTGTGGCGGGTGCCTGTAGTCTCAGCTACTTGGGAGGCTGGGGCAAGAGAATTGCTTAAACCCAAGAGTTTGAGGTTGCTGTGAGCTGTGACACCATGAAACTCTACCAAGGGTGACATAATGAAACTCTGTCTCAAAAAAAAAAAAAGACAAAGAAAACAAAAAACAATGTATCACAGTTCAATGGGGCAATTCTTCATGTCAGCCGCCAGCACAGATTCTGGCAAATAGTAGGTGCTCAATAAGTATGTGCTGAATTAATGAGAGGAAGAGGGAGAGGGAGGATGAAAGGGAGGGAAGGAGGAAAGGAGGTAAAAAATAAGCTAGGAAAAATGAAAAGAATGCTTGTGCTTATTTGTAATCTATTCACAGCAATCTTTAGAAGTCATTGCCTGTTTTACATCTTTGGGGCAGGAAAAAAAAAAAATCTTTCTAAAATCAAGAACTAAAAAACTCTATTTCCCCACTCTTGAAGAATATACTATCTCAAGTCCATCTCCAAATGTCAATAAACCTCTCTCCAAGGAAAAGCTATGGAAGAGCCTGCACAGTTTCAGAGAATATCTCTTCAAAAGGAACATCAATACTCACATCCTCCAAGAATTCCCTCACCAGGCGGCGCCTGTAGCTCAGTGAGTAGGCCACCGGCCCCATATACCGAGGGTGATGGGTTTGAACCCGGCCCCGGCCAAACTACAACAACAACAACAACAAAAAAAAAAAAAAAAATAGCCGGGCATTGTGGCCAGTACCTGTAGTCATACCTACTCAGGAGGCCGAAGCAAGAGAATCGCCTAAGCCCAAGAGCTGGAGGCTGCCGTGAGCTGTGAATGCCATAGGACTCTACCAAGGGCAACAAAATAAGACTCTCTCTCTAAAAAAAAGAAAAAGAAAAAGAAAAAGAATTCCTTTACCAATCCTTTCCGTCCTTAAAACAACTTTGATTTCTACTAGCACAATACTTACTTCTCAGGATATTTTTTAAGCCATATTGACTCCTTTATTAATTTATTTTATTTCTTATTTATTTTCTCCCTCTGCTCAGTAGCCTCTGCTAAGGGTTGCTACCAGTCAGCCATCTTCTCAATAAAATATTATATATTGGTCCAATTACATGCTCACCAAGAGATCTTGCAATTACAATTTAGTTTTTTCTAGGGAGAAAATGTACTAACCAGAGGATCCAAGAATACAACCTTCCTTAACATGTATTTTACTACAAATTAATAAATTAGGATCCAGAGGAAGGGTGTACCCCAGAAATCCCAAGGTCTAAGAGCATCCTAAAAACCTGGGGTATGTGTGCTTCTGTGTGTTTAGGGGTGATTCCTAGAGCATGTGTGTACCTCACAGGTTTCAACTCATCTATATGAGACTCAGGGTGTAGCTAAGTCTGATGAAGTCTAGAGGCCTTTGCTTTGGTTACAAAAAAGAAGACACTTGGTGAGATGGGAAAGAAAAAACAAGAGGACAGGACGGTATGTGTCCCTCTACCCAACCTACGTCCCAGATCACAGCCCTGTAGAGGAGGGATTCAGGAAGAAGGTAAAGGAGAGGTTTTCAAGAGAGACTCACGGAGACTCAAGGGCAAATACTGTGCTTCTCTGAAGCCTGGCTTAAAAAAGAGCTGAGGAAGGGGTGGCTTCTCTTAAAGCTCAGTACATTATTACAGCAAGAGGGAGATAGGCAACAAAGGTATGATGGGAACCAAGTGACATTTTTTCCCCTTTAAAATTTTCTAGTAATTTATCAATGTGAAATTCAACATAAAATCAACCATTTTAAGGCAAACAATTTGGTGTCATTTACAATATAGTTTTCTCTCGGTATCCATGGAGGACTGGTTCCTGTACCCCCACAAATACTAAAATCCATGGATGTTCAAAGCTCGTATAGCAACTGGCATACTATTTGCATATACACTACATATACCCTCTTGTATATTTTAAATCATCTCTAGATTACTTATAACACCAAACGTAACATCTGTCTATTGCTTCATTTTCATGGATTTAACACAGTACTTAGCAAGTAGCAAATTCAAGTTTTGCGTTTCGGAACTTTGTGGAACTTCTTTTTTACAAGTATTTTTGATCTGCAGTTGGTTGAATCCATGGGTTCCAGTGGAACCCATGGATATGGATGGCAACTTTATTTACAATGTCATGTAATCCTCTCCTCTAATTCCAAAACATTTTTATCACCTTATACAGAAACCCCATACCCATTAAGCAGTCACTGCCTACTCCCCTTCTCCATCAATCCCTAGAAACCATCAATCTGCATTTCACCCCAATAGACTTATCTATTCTAGAAATGTCATAAAATGGAATCATCCAATATGCTCCTGGCTTCTTCTACTTGGCATGATATTCTGGACGTTCTTGGTGCAGCTTGACACCTTCCTGCTTCTGTTCTGGTGAAGGAGTTAGCTTCCCACACAGTCCTAGCAGCAGTGGCAGCAGTAAAGGACCCCTTCTGGGGTGTCCAGAGTAAGAGATAATGCTGTGGGTGCCGGGGACTGTTCAGGAGACAACGTGAGAGACCCTCAGGAGCTCCCAGGAAGAACTAGAGACAATTCTGAAGGCAGAAAGAGGGAGGTAAAGGTGATACTAACAGTCTAATGTGACCAGGTCGAGAAAGAGTCAAAGAAATTCAGGACATCGAGCCAGATATAAACAGAAATGTAGATAAACACACAGATAACTATTTATATACAGGGTTTGATGATACTATTCCTTCAGCTTTAAACTGAAAAACCAAACAAGTTAACATTTAAAAATTTATAATAGAAAAAATGTCTAAAATTTATCAATGACTGCCTTATTCCTGTAAGGAGTAGGCTTTTACTTTTTACCTTATTCTGATTTGTTTTAATTTTTAAAGTACACATAACTTACTTAATAAAATTAAGGAGATAGAGTACTTATAGTTTAAAAATGAATCATAAAGTAGATCAATAAACCTTGCTTTAAATTTGTCATGTAGCATTAAAAAGCATACTGAGAAGAAAAAAATATTCTCAATCTTAGGTTAGGCTCTAATTGAAATCAATCTAATTTCTAAATTCACCCTAATAAAACACTTTATTTATCTACACCCTCAACTGTTCAATTCTACTCAAGTAGTTGGTACTTTAAAGTAATTTACTGACCTTGGAACTGCTTTCTTCCGATACTTCTCCCTCATTGGTTTGCATGGGAACAGACTGTGCAAAACTCTGCAGAAACTCACAAATACTGCCTAAAAGAGGTAAGAAGAGAAAAACTATGTAAGGAATTCAGGGCAAAAATTTGTTTTTTTTAAAAGATTTAGACAGAAATTCTGTGACTAAAACGTAAGTACTGTGAAGCAACGACCTTCAGTAACTTTGTTAGAGAGAGACATTGGGAGGAAATCTCCCCCAAATGAAGATAATTACAAAAGTTTGTTGCATTGAAATTTCTTTCCCTATTTTATTCGGCTCTTGGCATAGAGCATAGTGAGATTCTTTTTTTTTGAGACAAGAGTTTCAGTATGTCACCCTCAGTAAGAGTGCCGTGGCATCCCAGCTCACAGCAACCTCTACCTCTTGGGCTTAAGCAATTCTCCCGCCTCAGCCTCCCAAGTAGCTGGGTCTACAGGCACCTGGCACAATGCCCATCTATATTTTTGTTGCAGTTGTCATTGTTGTTTAGCTGGCCCAGGCCAGGTTCGAACCCGCCAGCCTTGGTACACGTGGCCAGCGCCATAACCACTGTGCTATGGGCGCTGAGCAGGGGTAGTGAAATTTTTACAGTAGACACAGACCTGTAACAAAGGACACCCATGGAGCAAAGCAGTGTACCTGCTATCACGCTGGAGTAGGGCACCCTGTCTCTGTATTAGGCGAAGGCTACTGGAGTTGACCAGGTTTCTTGAGTTTACAATTTTTGCTCGACACTCTTCATTTTTTACACTGAAATTATACAGGTACTTACTAATGGCTGATCCTATTTTAAGAGAAAATATGCTTAATAAATTAAATGTCAGGTTATTTATTTTTATATGAGACTAGGCTATATAGAAGGCAAAATAATAAAAAGTAATGCTTTTTCCTCTAAGAATAAAATAAGCCAAACAATAGGACATTAAAATTTTATGAAATAAAATGTACCAAAAGAAATTGTTAAAAACTTACGCAACATTTTCATGAATTCATTAAATATGCATAATTATCGAGGAATAATTAATGAAATGACACAAAACAAATCTCTATTATAAAACAGGTACAAATATTTACAAACTTATCAAATATTTTAGAAGGCTCACAGCTATAAAATATGAAAGCTTAAAAAGAAGCTTAGTGGTATATGCTTTATTGTGTGAAAGAGAAATCTATGTAAGCACCAGGGCCTGGAGATTTGTTCTGGGACAGGCTTCTCCATAACCTGACCTGAACCACAGACCTGAGACCGAGGCAGCACATCTGGGAAGCTGTTTCCTTGTATGAAGGGGTTACTGAAACATCTACTGCAGTGGTTCTCAACCTGTGGGTCAAGACCCCATGACCCTTTCCCAGAGGTCGCCTAAATACATCTTGCATATCAGATACTTACATTATGATTCATAACAGTAGCAAAATTACAGTTAAGTAGCAATGAAAATAATTTTATGACTAGGGGTCACCACAACATGAGTAACTGTATTAAAGGGTCACCACATTAGGAAGGTTGAGAACCAGTGATCTACTGTGTTCACCTAACAAAGTTTTTGGGAACAAATACAGATTTATGTGATGTGAAATGTATAGGCGAAAAGCCTATAAAAAAAACCCTTAAAATAGCTCCATTTTGTGAGTGTAAGTGCCACTTGCGGTGGTGTGATTGTATTTGTTCCCATTTTGTTTTTTTACTTCAAAATAAGATATGTGCAGTGTGCATAGAAATTTGTTCATAATTTGTTTTTTTAAACTATAGTCCGGCCCTCCAATGGTCTGAGGGACAGTGAACTGGCCCCCTGTTTAAAAAGTTTGAGGACCACTGCTTTTTAGAGTTAGAAAAGGAAAAGCCTGGATAGAACTCCAAAAACAAAGGCCTGGTCACTTACTCCATAAGTGGCTAAAGGCCTAGTCACGGAGGAGGCAGGCCTGCAGGTGGTACCTGTATATCTCAGGAATTTCCAGTCTACTCCCTAAAGATGGATGACTGGCTCCAGATGGTCTGTTAAAGGTCAAATTTTGTATCTGCTTGATCCCCCTGAGTTCTGCATTGTATCTGTTTGATCTCCCACAGCTCTGGTTTTTATGGTATGTTACTTCTAATTACTTAGCATAAGAACAACTTTAGACAAGGTTAAAAGTGTTGTTATCGGTTAAGCTTATTGATTAATGATATAAACGTGCAGTACTGCCTATATAAGTTGTGGTAAAATAAAGAAGCTGTGCTACATGCCAGAGAGAGCTGTAGTCTTCCTTATTCCCAGACATTTCATAGCAGGTCTTAACCTCTGTGACGCGGCATCATGCACCATTCATACAACAGAAATGTAAAATTGGTAGCTGGGTGTGTGGAAGGTGCCTATAATTCCAGCTACTTGGGAGGCTGAGGCAAGAGAATCACTTAAACCTAAGAGTTTGAGGTTGCTGTGAGCTATGACGCCACTGCACTCTACCCAGGGCGAAAGCTTGAGACTCTGTCTTAAAAACAAACACACAAACAAAAAAATTAAAATTGGTACAGCTACCTCTAATTTGACATCTATTCACTTCTAGATTAATTAACATGGCCCATTCCTACTGTAAAACACATGACAGATGTTCACAGCAAGCACGGCGGGCTTTTTCTAGTTGAGTTTGTCCATCACCTATTTATGAAAGTTGTACAATAAAAAAGTCGGCAGCATTTGAAAACTTCAGTAACATATGCAGAAAAGCTTTCCTACTTTACTGAAGTCAGAGACTGCATCCCACAGATGATGCTCAACAGGCACAGCTGCAGCAGGAGGACACCCTGGAAGTCCACTCACGCTCAGGGCAGTACTGTGTCCACTGCTGCCTCCTCTGTTTGCCCCTTTGCATCTTGCCCAGTGTTACTGGGCATCTCTTATCTTCTGACAGGAGGGTCACAGAGGAAGGAAGGCTGGCAGTGCCTGCATTCCTCCATGAAAGGCCACTGCTCTCGTCTTGTTGATTCCTCCTTCAGCTACAGCTTTTTTACATTGATCTTTTCTAGATTCTATTTATCCTGCTCTTCTCTTTTTCTCAAGTCTCTTTCTGGTTGACTTGCCTGGCTAAATTAGTCCTTCCCTTCTCTGACAATCATTGCTCTTTCCCCTGACTCCTCTTCCCTAGCCCCAACACTGTCCTCTGTCTTCTATTACCCTCCTCTTCAAAGCTCTAAGACTTTTGCCCCTACACTCACTTCTGAAAATCCGTCACCTCCTAACAAGATCCTATCCATCTGTCATGAAGTAGGCACTTAGTCTTACCTTCTCTACCATGCTAGCCCTCAATTTTCCAACGTGTTAGAGTAGAAATAATTATGGAAAGCCAACAAAGGATACTATACCACTCAGTGGCTGGCAACAGGGGAACCTTACCATTGCTAGGCCCAATAGGCGAGGAGCAGTGACTAGAATCTGGAGACAGGGTTGTAGCTGTAACCAAAGAGTTAGACCTGAATGTTAAGTGGACGTGTGCTCTTGAGAAAATTACTCAATTTGTCTGAATCTCCCTATTGAAATTTAGGAAAAATAATTATTCTTTGAACTGATAGTGTATTTGTACTTGATACATAATAGGTACTTAATAAATGTGTACTGATGACCAGTCACCAAGATTCCTCTGCTCTGAATTCTTATTCTTTCTTAGGCTCATATCCCTGGTAGCCTCTGGGCCGTTTCCCTGGGAATGTGTTGTAAAAGAGAAATGCTTCTTCTCCATTCTGAGTTTCACCCTTGGCTCTTCTCTATCCTTACATGCTCCCCCCAGAGGAGGTACAGGTGAATGTGGAAAGAGGAATAGGTATGTAGAGCTCAGCCCCTTCTGGTTCTTCTATTTGTTTGTTTGTTTTTTGAGACAGAGTCTCGAGCTGCAACCCTGGGTAGAGTGTGGTGTGTCACAGTTCACAACAACCTCAAACTCTTGGGCCTAAGTGATTCTCTTGCCTCAGCCTCCCAAGTAGCTGGGACTTACAGGTGCCCGCCACAATGCCCGGCTATTTTTTTGTTGCAGTTGTCATTGTTGTTTTAGCTGGCCTGGATCAGGTTCAAACGCACCAGGCTCAGTGTCTGTGGCCGGTGCCCTACCCGATGAGCTATAGGCACCGCCTGGTTCTTCTCTTTGGAGGCCAGATGCCCCCAGGGAGCCTGCCTTCTCCTGCACCCATAAATTCAGGATCCTCAAACTACCTGTGACTAGGTAAGTCTGTAGAATTTTGAGGTTCAGTGTTAAGTTCACTTGCCTACACACATCAGTCACATTCTCCAATACAGCTTTACTAGAAATAAAGGCCGTATTTTGGTCTCCCAGATGCCCTCTTCTTTTATCCTATTTCTCAATCAGTACAGAACTCAGTTCAGGGAAGGACAGTGTTATTCATTTGGTCTCAAAGATCCTAACATCTGGTGCATGGGACTAAAATCTTGGTAAATAGACATAAAGTAAAATTCAAGGGAGTAAATTAACCTGGGATTTTTGAAGCTTTTGTTGAGGCTAGGACTTTGGGCCTTAGGCTTTAATGAGGGGACAGTGTGTTTTCTTGTAGAAGCTTACATTAGGCTTTTTACTGTTGTTTTTAGAGTTGTGTACTAGCTTTAAACTATTGAGGCTGAATTAGAGATTTATAAATCACAGGCCACATAGTACTTTGACCTTAGCAGTGACTGTAGTTATGGCAATTCTGTCTTCAGTAAAGTGGCTGTTTCTATAGAGACAAGGTTGCATGCACTAGGCACACAGCCTCAGCAAAGGGTTGGGGGTCTTGCAGCCCTCACCAAGAAATAAGCCACAGGCCACCATGGCAGTGCTGGTGATACTGAAAGCTCGTTTGCACATTGGCTGTGCAGGTGGCTGCAGCATACATTAGCCACTCAGGCCTAACAAGCAAATGCCAGCTGTGCTGGCCTCAGCAAAGGGAACAGGGCATTAGCAGGCTTGGTGGCTTTAGTGTACAGAAGGCTACTGCTTGACCTTGAATTATGCCTGCACAGCTTTTCCTACGTAGGCACGGCTGAAGTAAAGATTAGACTTCAGGGAAGACTTTCTTCCTACAGGCCTTTTAGACATTAATAAAGTGGAATAATTATTTGCTGCATATAAGCTGCAAAGCAGCTGAATTTCAAATGGACAAATACATTACAAAGACAATGAAGTTCTATGTTTAAATTGCTTGTGCTAGGCTTACAGAGGTGATTCAAAGAAGAAACAAAAATGAAGACACTTCTGATTATACCTCATAGAAGTGAGGGAGGGAGGGAAGGAAGAGAAGGAGGAAAGGAGGAGACAGGCATACCCCAGATGACCTAGACTGATGCATTAAAATCAGTGTGTGAGAGACAAAAGCTGGAGAATGTTAGGGGAGTAATCCCCACTTTTGAAGATTCCTTCTACACGGAACAATTTGTTAAGGTTCCTGGGTCTATCATATTCCTAACTCATGGTGACAAGGGTGAAGTGACTTACCTAATTAGTGTGTCTGGAAGAAGAAACTGGACTTACACAGTCCAATCTCTTCCTCTCCCCTTCCTGAGGGCACCTATTTTCTTCTGCTCCATCCCTCTTCGAGGAGGCAAGTCAGTCCCAGACTAGTGCTGCTGGGTGATAAACCTGTGAAGTCCTGGAATTCAGTGTTAGGAAGCCTACCTGCCCTTAGGTTTAAGCCAGTTCTCCCATTTCATCTTTTTTAGTAATAAAAGTGAAATTTTGATCTCCACCTGCCTTATTCCTTTGTCCTATGTACTCTGTTTAGAACTTGGGATAGGCTGGGTGCAGTGGCTCACACCTGTCATCCTAGCACTCTGGGAGGCCAAGGCAGGTGGATTTCCTGAGCTCAGGAGTTCAAGATCAGCCTGAACAAGAGTGAGCCCTTGTCTCTAAAAATAGCCAGGCATTGTGGCGGGCACCTGTAGTCCCAGCTACTTGGGAGGCTGAGGCAAAAGAATCGCTTAAGCCCAAGAGTTAGAGGTTGCTGTGAG
>CAUYPK010010060.1:0-37500 GCA_963574355.1 Loris lydekkerianus
TATCTGTCTATCCATCCATCTCATCTATCTATCCATTCATCCATCCATCCATGCATCCATCCATCTCATCTATCTATTTATCTATCCATCCATCCATCCATCCATCCATCATCCACCCATCTTATCTATCTATCCATGTATCTATCTATCCATCCATCCATCCATCCATCCATCTCATTTATCTATCTATCTATCCTTCTATCTATCTATCTATCCATTTATCCATCTCATCTCATCTATCTATCCATCCATCCATCCATCCATCCATCCATCCATCATCTACCTATCCATCTATTATCTTTCATCTATCATCTATCCAACTATCTTCTATCATCTATCTATCCATCCATCCATATATCCATCCATCCATGTCATCTATCTATCCATCCTTCCATCCATCCATCCATCCATCTTATCTATTTATCTATCTATCCATCCATCCATCCATCCATCCATCCATCTCATCTATCTATCTATCTATCCATCCATCCATCATCTACCTATCCATCTATCATCTTTCATGTATCATCTATTCAACTATCTATCTTCTATCATCTATCTATTCATCATTATCTATCCATCCATCATCTTTGTATCATGTATCTACCCACCTATCTATCTATCCATCCATCCATCATCCACCTATCCATCTATCATCTATCTTTCATCTATCCATCTAGCATTTATCATCTATCTATCCATCTATCTACTATCCATCCGTCCATTCCTTGACCCATGTCTTCTATTTATCTACTAATCTATCTACTTATTTAATTATCTATCTATAACTATCTTCTACCTATCCATCTATCATCTATCCATCCATCCATCCATCAACTATCTTTCATCTACCATCTATCTGTCCATCATATGTGCATCGTCTATCTATCCATCATGTGCCTACCAATCTATCTATTAATCTATCTTCCACCTATTCATCTATCATTTATCTATCTATCATCTATCTATTCATCTATCATCTATCAATCTATCCATCCATCCATCATCTACCCATCCATCTATCATCTATCTTTAATCTATCCATCTATCATTTATCATCTATCTATCATCTATCCATCCATCATCTGTGTATCATCTACTCATCTGTAATCTATCTATCTATATCTATCTTCTACCTATCCGTCTATCATCTATATATCAATCTATCATCTACTTATTCATGTATCAATCTACCATCTCTGTTCACTCATTTATCTACCTATCCATCCATCCATCCATCCATCATCTGGGGCTCTGTTCTGCAATTAAGAATCATTTCACCTGCAGAGCACAGCTGTAGATGTCTTCAGGCGTTTTTCCCCCATCATGACCAGGGAGGGGACTCATCACTTTAATGTGTCAGGTGGGTGCCAGAGATGCTGTTCAGCAGCTCCCAGTGCACAGGACACCCCACCGCAGAGACTCCCCTATCCCCAAATGTTGGCAGTGCGGAGGCTGGGACAGTCTGCTGTAGGGATAAAATTTGATGATTAAGCACGTGTGTGTCTTTGTATCACTCACTGCTTTCCTTCAAGTATTCCCTTCTGAATACTGACTGTGGTTATGCGAGGGATGTGTATTTGCCTGTGGAGGAAACTAAAGCATTGGCAAGGCAGGTGTCCTGGGGTAAGGAAGACCCGCCCCATGGAAGCCCCCCGAAGACCTATGCACCTTAGCAAGGTAACCTTATTGGCAGATCTAGGGATAAAGCATAGAATCAAATAAGTCTAACTATTTTTTTTATGAGGTTAGCACAAATATGAACCAGGAATATTTTATAAGTGTAAAACCAATTGAGAAAAACAATACATTAACCAGTGTGATGAAAATGTGTCAAACAGTCTGTGAAGCTAGTGTATGATGCCCCATGATCATATCAATGTACACAGCTATGATTTAATAAAAAAAAAACACAAAAACCACATTTCTAGTTAGTTTCATATATTTTAATAGAATTATTAAGGCCACATAATAATGACCAAAGTAGATATTTATAGTAGTTTACATGTACACGTGATTTAGTAGCTTTTAATTCTGGACTATAGCTAAGGTTTATTTGCATCATTATAAATATTTACAATGCAAAACATTACAACATGTACATATTATAATCTTTTTTATTTAAATAATTATTTAAAATATTTTGAGGGCCAACCACATCTCTCAAAAATCTTTCTTTCTTTCTTTCTTTCTTTCTTTCTTTCTTTCTTTCTTTCTTTTCTTTTTTTTTTTTAAGTTGAGCCATCAAAATTTATTTTCCCAATGTAGAAAGAGGGAGTTGCCTGCTATATTCAGAGCCCGGATTGAAGATGGCTTTCTACTTAAAGGATGTTTTTAAAAAGTGGAAAATAAGAGGATAAAAGGGAATAAAATGTGAGAGCCCAGAGAAATGAGACTAAGGGTAAGAAAATACAAGCAGGAAATTAAGATCTAGGTTGATGGTTCAAAGGGCAGGGTCTTCTGTATGTTCTTGAATCCAAAAGACACAAAACTAAGAGTCATATTTGAGGCTCAGCACCCATAGCACAGTGCTATGACGCCAGCCACATACACCAAGGCTGGCGGGTTTGAACCTGGCCTGGGGCTGCTAAACAACAATGACAACTGCAACCAAAAAATAATCGATCGTTGTGGTGGGCGCCTGTAGTCCCAGCTACTTGGGAGGCTGAGTCAAGAGAATCGCTTAAGCCCAAGAGTTGAAGGTTGCTGTTAGCTGTGACGGCATGGCACTCTACCAAGGGTGACATAGTGAAACTCTGGGAACAGCCCAAGTGCCCTGGCACCCATAAATGGATTAACAAATTGTGATATATGTACAACATGGAATATTATGCAGTCATAAAAAAGATGGAGACTTCACATCTTTTATGTTTACCTGGATGGAGCTGGAACATATTCTTTTTAGTAAAGTATCTCAAGAATGGGGGAAAAAATTATCCAATTTACTCAATACTACTATGAAATCAATATGTAATCACCTACACACTCATACGAAGGGCAAAACATAACTATACTCCAGAAAGTAGAAGGGAAGAGGAGAGGGAGGGGAGGGAGGGTATTTGGAGGGGGGGCTCACCTAATATGCATGATGCAACAGTACATTTCAAAACTATTAAGAAAAGAGTATAATTGTGATGGATGTGCTACTTAGTTCAACGTAAGCATTTCACATTGTATATCAAAGCAGTACCCTGAACCCCATAAATGCATCTATGTACACAGTTATGATTTAATAAAAAAATGCAAAAAAAAAAAAATGAATTAAAAAAGTCGGATTTGAAATAGTTCAGAGTTGGACATGTGATATTCCACCAGCACAGCCTCCTTCCCCTTTGAAAAGAGAACACGCAGATGTGTCCAGAATGCACCCGTCTATCCCCGTCTCCCAGCAGGCTCACAAACGGGCTGGTCCCATAGCCACTGGCTGCCAAGAGCTGACATGGCTATTCCACAACCATTAGGAAGGAAAAGTCCAAAGTAGCTCATAAAAAGGAATACAACCTGTCGTGGCAAAGGCACTCTGGGCCAACAGTTGTAAAACCAAAACAGCTCCCAAAAGCTGGACCAATATTCTGTCGATAGACAAATTTACAGAGTCCAGGCACAGAGACCAGAGAATAGAAAATCATACTCACGTAATGAAAGAACACTAGTAAATGTACTATAAAAAAGAAACCAATTATGAGCTAGGCAGCTCTACGTGCCTAGACATCGCAAACGGAAGAAAAAACAAAATCAGTGTTTTAATTCACACATGTTATGACAAAGAAAGCTACGTGTTCCCTCTCAAATCTAACATGGTGGTCAGTTCCTCAAGAGATCACCAGTATGGACTTCAGATTTAATGTGAAAAAGCAAAAAGATGCAAACCATATGTTTTCTATAAAAAAGTGGCTTTCAAACACGAGAGAACATCATGGATTTAACCGTGTAGGTCTCTACTATTATTAAAAAAAAATTGAGGGCAGCGCCTGTGGCTCAGTGAGTAGGGCACCGGCCCCGTATTCTCAGGGTGGTGAGTTCAAACCCGGCCTTGGCCAAACTTCAACAAAAAAATAGCCAGGCATTGTGGCAGGCACCTGTAGTCCCAGCTAATTAGGAGGCTGAGGCAAGACAATCGCCTAAGCCCAACAGCTAGAGGTTGCTGTGAGCTGTGATGCCACAGCACTCTACCAAAGGCGATAGTGAAACTCTGTCTCTAAAAAAAAAATTTTTGAAACCAAACAGGGCTCCACACTAATAATATTGATAACTTATTTGATAACACCATTTCTACACTGTTAATATTGTAAAGTAAGTAGTCTTGTTTTATTTTACTTTTAGGTATGTACCTGTTTGTGTGAGTGGGAGTCCCAGATGGTTCTGTAAGATAGGCTCACTATCTTTCCCATTGTGGCCACAGTTAGGGCTTCAAAAACACTGGAAACCTTGTTTATTTCACAACACACTTGAACCCACAGTAAAACTTCCATGACACTTAAATTATGTTGATCAAAAAAAGACTGAAAAAAAGAATAATACTTACTGCACTTTGAACTTCTCTGGAAAATAATTTAATTAACAATCTTTAAAAATTTTCATGGCACACCTAAAAAAAAAAATCACTGGGCTTTAGAGGATTTCTTGTTAGGCCCTGATTATTTTTAAGATTATGTTCTGACGGGCGGTGCCTGTGGCTCAGTGAGTAGGGCGCAGGCCCCAAATACCGAGGGTGGTGCGTTCAAACCCAGCTCCGGGCAAACTGCAACAAAAAGTAGCCTGGCGTTGTGGTGGGCACCTGTAGTCCCAGCTACTCGGGAGGCTGAAGCAAGAGAATCGCCTGAGCCCAGGAGTTGGAGGTTGCTGTGAGCTGTGATGTCACAGCACTCTACCATGGGCGACATAATGAGACTCCATCTCTACAAAAAAAATAAAAATAAAAAAGGATTATGTTCTGAGAAGCAGAAATTTGCCACGTTGGATCTCACCATCAGCCACGTTCCTTAGAAAAAGGGTTGCGGGGTGAAGAAAAGAAAAACAGAGCTTCACAGCCCTTTCTGTGTTTAATACGGGAGAGTTATTTCCTTTCTTGTAAGCTATTTAAGAGATTGCCTACATTTCTTCCAAATATTTATGAAGACTATTAAATATAATTTTTAAAATAAAGATATTCTTCTGAAAAAAAAAAAAAAGAAAGAAAAGAAAAAGGATTGGGGTGGGGTTAAGTGCTAAAGAGAAAGCCAAACTAAATAAATAAATAACACGCACAGAGAAAAACGAGATAAATAGTCATCCACAATGAAAATGGAGAAATGGCTAGTTCTGAGGTGTAAGTTGGGTTTTACAAATATTGGACGTCCTCCCTTCTTGCCAACACCAGCTTTTTCCCCTGTTCTCTAGACAGTCAGGGTTTTGGACCATTATTCATCCGTTTCATAAAAATAAGCACCGTGTAAAGTAACTACAAAGCCCTTGAATCTCGATGGACCAAAATGGCCTTTGTTCCTCCTCCACTAATGTTAGAGTGACATCACTTGTTTTAAACTTTGCCTCTTGCAGATTCTTTCCTCCCCATTTCCCAACACGCTCGTATTCCACGGCCTCCGAACAAACCCCGATTCGTTACCAGGAATTGTTTCTGGGCCAGTGGGTTTCTGAGACATTGCCCCCACGGGGACCGTGAAAGCTGAAATTGCAGCCGGCTGAGAGCTAGACGTGTATAAACCAGATACAAAAGCACGGATCCGTTCTCTGTGGGAACAACAACAACAAAAAAAAAAAGTTTTGGAATAAAAGGCCGCGAGTCAGATGTGCAGTCTTCTGTGTAATCTTGAATTTTTGGAGCAAGGAGCAAACTTTGAGGGTAGAACCTGGGGGCTGGGAGAGGGGTTGTTTGCTATTTAAAGGATGTAAAAGCTTTATTCATGTAAGAGGTATAATTTTTGTACCTGAGCTGCATGACATGAATAGCTCTGTACTGTATATTTTAAAAATTGTTACGGCTTGGCACCCGTAGCTCAGCAGCTAGGGCATCAGCCACAGCGCTGGAGATGGTGGGTTTGAACCCAGCCTGGGCCTGCCAAACGTTGACAACTACAACTAAAACTAATAATAATAATAATTAAAAAATTAAACATTAAAAATAAAATGAAAAATGGTTATGTGGATAGCTCTCATGTTACGGTTTTCAATCACCTTCTCTGATGGTTTGTATTTATTTATTTAAATATTTACTTATTTAATTTCAGTTTAGCATGAGGGTAGAGACGATTAGGTTACATGGTTTCCATTTGTTAGGTAAAGTACAGGTTCTAGTTGAGCCTCTCACCCAGGAGCTGTCTACCCCTAATGTTGTGTCCATCAGCCAAGAGCTCAGCAATCCCCCCGCCTCTGCTCCTAACCCCTGTCCCCCCAGCTTGAGTTTAATTTTTTCTCTCATGTGGGTATTTGCTTGTCTGCTGGTTTTATGTTAGTATTGAGCACATTGGATTCTTGCTTTCCCATTCTTGTGATGCTTTACTAAGGAGCATGTTCTCCAACTCCATCCAGGTTAACAGAAAAGATGTAAAGTCTCCATCTTTTTATGGCTGAATAATATTCCATGGTGCACATAGACCACACCTAGTCAATCCATTCCTAGGTGGATGGGCACTTGGGTTGATTGCACATCTTCCTGACCGTGAACTGAGCTTCCATAAACAATCTACTGCACATGTCCTCATAAAATGATTTTTTTTTTTCTTCTGGGTCCATGTCTAGTAATGAGATTGTCGGATCAAACGGAAGCTCTGCTTTTAGCTCCTTGAGGATTCTCTGCACTTCTTTCCAGAGAGGCTGTATTAGTTTGCAGTCCGACCATCAGTAAGTATGTGTTCCCTTTTCTCCACACCCTCGCCAGCATCTGCAGCTTTGGGATTTTATATCACAACTTTTAAAACTGGCTCTGTTATCACTTTGCACAGGTAGAAAACAGTCTCTTGCAGGGGACCTTCTGAAGGCAACATACCATTAAAATAAATGTGCAACCAACAAACGCACAAAGAAAATGTAATATCCAGACACCAGGGAGCAGTACCAACCCATGGAAAAGGCTGAAATCTTGTCATTCATAGGAACATAAGTGGAACAGGTGGGCACTATTTAAATGAAGGAAGACAGACAGTGAAAGTTACACACTGCATAACTATTGACATGTGGCAGCTTAAAAAAAAAAAAGATCTCTTGAAGGCAAAAAAAAAAAATAGGACAGAGGATATAAGTTTGAGAATACTACAAGAACAGAGGGAGATGTTTACTAAAAAGGACAAAGTTACAGACATATACAGCAAGTAACATCTACTTTACAGTAAAGATGGTTGTACTTTACAATAATGTATTAGTTTCAAATAGAAGGAACCTACTGAATGTTCCCAACACAAATTACCGTATATACTCGAGTATAAGCTGAGTTTTTTCCGGCACAAAATTTGTGCCGAAAAACCCGAACTCGGCACAAATTTTGTGCCGAAAAAACTCAGCTTATACTCGAGTATGTACGGTATACACGTTTGATACCGTGTACATGCTAATTTATTTTTTTTTTGAGACAGATTCTCACTATGTTGCCCTGGGTAGAGTGCTGTGGCATCACAGCTCACAGTAACCTCCAACTCTTGGGCTTAAGCAATTCTCTTGCTTCAGCTTCCCAAGTAGCTGGGACTACAGGCGCCTGCCACAATGCCTGGGTATTGTTTTTCTTGCAGTTGTCATTGTTGTTTAGCTGGCCAGGGCTGGGTTCAAACCTGCCAACCTGGGTGTATGTGGCTGGCACCATAATCACTGTGGTATAGGCGCTGAACCTCAAGTCACTTTTCACTTCTGCAATTACAAGAAGTGCTCCAATACAACTTTTTTTGCAGTTTTTTGTTGTTGTTGTTGTTGTTGTTGTTGGCCAGGGTTGGATTTGAACCCACTACCTCCGGCATATGGGCTCAGCGCCTTACTCCTTTGAGCCACAGGCGCTGCCCTCCAATACGACTTTTTGGTGATCGGTATATACTGGGAGTAGTACAATTGTAATAGAATTTTTTCCTTTTTTAAAATGTCTATCTATTTTGGGGGGACCCTCTGTGTGTGTATATACATTAGTGTACATTAAAATGAGTTTGGTCACAAGTAAATTGTTTTGGACACGCCACTGTGTCATGTTCCATCATGAAATACCAAAAATTACAAATTATCAGTTGATTTACTTGATGAAGGGAGAAGTTTTCAACAAGCTGCAAAGGTAACGGAACGCAGAGACCTGGGTATCAAGCTGTATGTGAGTGAATTAAGCAGTAAACTATTTATGATAATGAAGACATGAATTTGTTTTGTTTTTTTTTGTTTGTTTTGGGGTTTTTTTTGGCCGGGGCTGGGTTTGAACCTCCACCCTCAGCATATGGGGCCGACACCCTACTCCTTGAGCCACAGGCGCCACCCAAGGGCATGAATTTTTAACACAATCTGCAAAGTCAATGTTACACCCTCCACTGGGAGTCAGCAAGTGATATTCCCCAAGGGCCACCTGTGGCCCTCAACACATTCCTGTCAATAAAACGTTATTGGAACACAAGCTTATGTGGAGACAGAAGAGCAAGAAGCACACTTCTTAAAAGATACAAAGTTTTATTAAACAAACCTGGAATCAATAGTATTATTACATAAATTAGACAGCAGTAAAATTTTCCTAGGGTATATATATGTACAGATCACAGTGATCTCCATTGTGCAACAAATGGACAGGATTAGAAAAAGGCTTCTGCGTACAGCTCTCCCCTGATGACAAGACCCACCAAGGCACTCCCCACCGTGCACGCTGCAGTCCCGTGGGCCCCAGAAGCGCCTAGGCACTAAGAAAAAGACAAAATAAAGCCCATTGTGCAGAGCTGGAAACCAATCTCACAGGACAAGGAAACACACAACAAATAACTTTTACTTAACGAACAGACTTGCACAGTGCAGAAGATAAAAATCAAGGCTCAAAAGGAACTTCCCAGCACATCAATAATTTATAGAAAACCATTCAAAGCCCTTCCCCCTTTTGTTGAGGAAGGTCTGTCTGGTAGGAGTCAAGGCGGGGGGATAAAAAGCAAATGCGATGGAAATGTTACAGTCGGTGAAAACACACCCATCCACCTTCCAGGAGAAACACACTCTCACAGGCACTCATGCCACAGGAGCTCTTGGAATGCATCGTTGAGACACCTGCTCTTTGCTCTTCTTGTTTCTGTTGCAGGAAGCATGGCCGCTCACCTTGGACTAGAGAGAGGCCCTTGTTGGCCTCTGTCAGCAACAAGGAAAAAAAAAACAACAGTGCCTAAGGCTCATTGAAAGCATACAGAATGTGCACTGGGTATAGTCAACGGGGGAGAAGAGCATCACAGTTCAAATGTCTACAGCTGGAGCAACTAGGGCTACGGGGATTGTGCTAAGGCGATGAAACTCAAAAGAGGCTGGGAATCATAAAACCCAACCAAGTTGTGATCTCCCACTGGGCTAACCCAGTCATGGCAGCAACGATTTCGACATTCCTGTGTGCTTTGTGGGGTGTCTTTCTTTAACAGTATTAAGCCACAGTTTCACAGTTAAAGTGGTCCCAAAACCTTGAGGTAACCTGGGTCGAACATAGGGATGTCAAATGCACGCCAATCCATCCATAACCATATTTACCCTCGACTGGTGATTTTTTTTTTTAACGCGTAGGGATTTAATATGATTTACTCTTTAAGTATTGATGGACAGAATGAGAGACAGCACAGTGGTAGAAATTGGCTGACACACTGCAGGTGATCCCTGAACACGGATGGAGCATGCGGTCTTCCGGAACTTTCAAGGTGTGCATTGCACAATCCCACTCTCATGCTGGGGGTTCTTACTAGCAAAAGCAAAAATCTTGACTTATGGGCTATGTGGCCCAGGGGATAAAGAGCAAACTTGATGGAGATGTTACAATTGGTGAAAACACACTCACCCACCTTCAAGGAGACACACACACTCACAGCCATGAACATGGTTATGTTCTGCAGAATTTCTGCACATTTGTATCATGAAGGAATTAACAATGAACTAATGCAAATCTATGCTTAGAAATCCTGTACAATCACCAGTTGTGATTTTATTTCCTTTCTGGGTCGATCATGTCCTGTCAAAGGAGGGTGGCGGCATTCCCCATTTGGAATGCCCCTCTTCTTCTTGTGCTATAGGCATTTCCTAAAGATATTTCTTCTACAGTATTTCCAATTTCAGAAAGTATTGCCAACTCAGTAAGTTGCATAAAACAAGATAAATCTACAATTTCTTTTTCAAATTCAAATTTTGTAATTTTCCCCCACCCCCAACATCCCACGTGGTGGTTACTTTTGACCATTGCTATGAACATTTCAGGCTACCCGTCAAGGCTAAGTATTTTTAAGTGATATCACAGTGATTGTTCCAGGTTAATGATTCATGTTGATTAAACTAGTCTTTACGTATAACATCACGCCGTTGAATTTATGGTTGCATTCTGGACAGTTAACATGTTGCCTCTGCCACCTGAGATAGTGCAATGTTCATGATGGTGAAAAGTGGGATTAACTCCATTATGTTTCCTTGGAGTTCCATTTCATTTTTCATGTGCTTTGCATGCCTGGAGGATGACGATTTTGTCCACAAAGGACAAGCGAATCAAGGCTTTAAAACGTTTGATTTCCCTACGCACTTCTTCTAAATTAAGGCAATGCATTACAAGCTTTCTTGATGTTCTCAATATTAAATCCTGGATAATAAAAACAAAAGCTGAAAGTAGTCATATGGACTAGTGCGTCTATGTACAATTTTTTTATTGTATTCAAACAAGGTGTTTCATTTACTTATTTCCTTGTAAGCAGAAGGCTCAATAATAATTTATTTTTATTGTCAGAGGATGTGAGGCTTATGCTTTTTCTTTCCAGCTGTGTATATTGGTACACAATTTTACCTTCAAACATTCAAACAATGAAACATTTCCGAAATCAGATGCTGTGTTTGTAGCCAGTTTTGGTTGATAACTTTTAATGCAAACAGCACGGTGGTGGAGACGTGTGCAGGGATAATCTGGTTCTGCAGAAACACTTGCACTTGCTCCTTCTAACCACTGTCGCCTACTAAGCTGAATGCTACATGAAGAAAAGGTCAATTATGATAAGGGGAGGAAGACAGGTGCTTTGCTTCTCTCTTTTTTAAACCTTTTAAAGATGCAAGTTGTTTTCACTCTGCCTTCAAATGCACAAAGCCATTCACTGCCTTCTTTTTTGAGGGTGAACTTTGGCCAAATCTGGCAGGTAGTTGCATTTCCTTTGACGTGTGGCTTATTCTGCATGGTCGGGGGGCCGTGAGGAGATATCCAACAGATGTCAGCAGTGCCATGTTCGAGCTGAGTCACAGTAGACAGAGAAAGTGCAGCCTATTTCAATTTTCACAGACACGTTTAGAACCAGAAAGGCAAGGCAAAAGTTATGTGCAATCCAGACCCCCAGGGAGGACCCTGTAATAATCCGTGTTTAAGATGCATTGCAGCAAAGATCTACATTTAGCAAGAAATGCATCCTGGCAAAGTAACAATCCGGCTTTCATTAACTCTGGGGGGGCTGAGGTGGGAGGATGCACTTGAGGCCAGGAGTTCAAGGGGAGTCTGAGCAAAATAGAATAAAATAGAAAACTAGAAAAATTCGTCGGACATGGTGGCGTGTGCCTGCAGTCCCAGATAGTCGGGAGGCTGAGGCAATTGGATCACTTGAGGCCAGAAGACAGAGACCAGCCTAAGCAAGATAGTAAGACCCTGACTCTTCAAAAAAATAAAATAAAATTTAGCTGAGTGTGGTGGTGGGCACCTGTAGTCTCAGCTACTTGGGAAGCCGAGGTGGGAGGATGTCTGGAGCCCCCAAATTTGAGGTTGCTGTGAGCCATGGTGATATCTCTGCACTCTCCTGGGGTGACAGAGCAAGACTCTGCCAAAAAAATAAAAATAAATAAAATATAAAATAAATAAGTTATTGGTGAGCTTTAGGACATGGTTTTGCTCAACGAGACTTCAACCAGTTAGTCATTACCCTGCACAAAGTGAAATTTTTGAATGTAACACAGAAGATTTCTTGGGTATAGTACATTCCTTGAACAACTTCAATGTTCCTGGCGAAATAAAATTGAAATAAAATTGCTCCCATCACTTCTTCCCTTTCTCTCTTCTTTCAAAGTCTCAAGTTACCAGGTAGGAAACATTAAAGATATTCCATGGTGATCTCCAAACGACATCTTCTTCCTCCCAACTGTAACATGCGTAGGAGATGATAAAAACAAACCAAAAAAAAAAAAAAAAAACAAAAAAGAAAAAGAAAAAATGCATACAACACACCCTTTAGATTTTGTCCCCCAAAGAAAAGATTTTGGGAGGGGGAAAAAAAAAATTGAAACATAAAAAAAACACAGACCCTGCAAAGGATGAACATTCACATCACTGCACAATTTCTGTGCCGCTGTGATATTTGCTTCTTGATGGACACACATACAGTCTAATGCTCACACACAGGTTTTGTGATTATAACCACACAAGTTTAGCCCAAACTTAAAAAGTTCAGTCTATGGGGGGGGGAAAAAAAAAAAACAAAACTGAGAAATCACAGTAGGAAAACGCACACTAAAAGAGAAGATAAAAATCTACAAGCAAACAGTAAAACGTCCAGCAGTGCAATAGATTTTCCAGTTGCTAAAATAATGCCAGGTCCATGAACTTCAAACACCTTGATTTTTAGACACGTACGCACGACGTGTGTGCATATGAACGAGGGAATGTTTTTATCACATCAAGCAACATCTCTTCCTGTCTGCACAGGTGAAGTTCTTCATCCTGAGCTGACTCCCATCTTCCTGATTCTGACAGGAAATGAAGACCAAGGATTTAGTTAGCTCCTAAATAACTGCAGGGATTCTATGGTCATCATCATCTTAGTAATAACATAATCATTTCCACTTAACAACAACAACAACTTTCCTTTGCAATTCTTTTTTGCAAAGATCTTCAAACCCAAATTCTAACGGGGGAATAGTGGTTGTCTTATAAAAAGAAATGGAAGGGTATTTTAAAGGCACGTTTTTAAATGTCTCATAGTAGCCTTAACCATAAATAGATGCATTTATTCACCAACAGGTGATGAAACTGAAATGAAACCCCTATTTCAAGACCCTTACAGAAAGGCAGAAAATATTTTATTGCATTGGGTCTGCAAGTTACTTTTACTGAGTGACTGAAATAGATTAAAATACCATTACCTCTCCTTGTTTTCATAAGATGAGAACAAAATTCAAATATGAGTAAATGCTAAGCAATGTGATCATGAAACAACCTCTTGATTTCCAAAGATTCATCAAGAACTTTATCCCACGGCACCCCCACAAGTATGGGGTGTCCCCAAGTTGCCATGCATAGAGAAAAATGTGAACTTTTATTTACAAAATATTCATTATGAAATCTGCCAAAGTGGTGGCCCACCTGGAGAGAATATTTTGTAAATGCTTTGTAAGGAATATCTTCTTAAATAAAGGTATATTTAGCTACCATTTCACATTTTCCTCCTGCGTGGAGACTTCTGGAATCCCCTAAATATTGAACATGATTCCACCTGCAAAAAAATTCTATCTACACAAAATTTCCTGACAATTTATACCCCACATTTCAAAAGGTTATTACTATTTATGGAGTGTCCTTATCACCTAGCTCAGACAAAAACCATCACGGGGAAAGGCTCTTTGTGTAAGTAAATTTCATCACTTATGGATCTTTATTAGGGAAAGACCCTACTCTCATTGCTTATGAATTAAAGGTCCTTCATTCTACAACAAATCAAGACTTTTCATCACCTTAAACATTTCTTAGATAGACACATTCCTACAATGTTACGGGAAATCAGACAAAATGTTAAGCCATGGAGTAGACCAGGAAAATGATGATGACAAAAAAGTAAACAGCTTTAGGAAACATTGCGATTTAAAAAATAAAATGAAAAATACAGGTTGTGGAATTCATGAACTATGAGATGCCCATAAAGTTAGAATCCCCTCGTGTTAACACAAACCACTGGCCTCCATAAATGAGTTCATGGAGCACCAAGAGATTAAACCACACATAGAGGTTGTTTTTTCACGGACGTAAACACCTATTCTTCTATCACTTTTTTTTCCCTATCATTTTAACTTTTATCCAGTTTTTTCTTTCCTTTTCTTTTCTTTATTTCTTGGTACAAACATGGAAATAGCAGCAGATGATGGAGGTTTCTTTGGGGACATCTGTCTCAGTGGGCAGGCCCCTCCTGCCCTGCTTACCTGTTGCGAGATCCGGCATCAGTCACCAACGGTGCTTAACTAATTAGCTTTCTACTTTACACAGCTGGGAAGATTACAGGAATGGGAATCAGAATGAGAAAATAAAAGCAAGCCTTGTCATCAATGACATGTGACTGACACTATTTTCTTTTTCTCCTTTCACTGGAGACTTTTCTTATTTCGATGTTATAAAGGAAAAGATCTCATTTAAGATGATCAGTAAGCAAAATCATGTTTTTGGTCATCTCAAGTTAAGCTCAGCAGATTTCAGACAAGGTATACTCTGCTATGTTTATTTACTGACTTACGTATTTATATATATATTTTTGGAGACAGAATCTCACTCTGTCGCCCTGGGGAAGAGTACTCTGTCATAGCTCACAGCAACTTCAAACTCCTGGGTTCAAGTGATCTTCTTGCCTTACCTTATTCAGGAGGCTGAATACCTGAGACTACAGAGCCCCACCCCCAGCCCCCAAGAACACCCGGCTACATTTTTTTCTATTTTCAATACAGAGTTCTCACTCCAACTCCTGAGCTCAAGCAATCTACCCACCTTGGCCTCCCAGAGTGCTAGGATTCACAGGTGTGAGCCACCACACATAGCTCATTTTTTTTTTTTTTTTTTAACAAAAAGGAACCTGAAAATATTTTTATTATGTTAGGTTTTCTGTTTCCCTGGCTAGAATAAAATGGCATCATCACAGCTCACTGCAACCTCAATCTCTTGGGGTCAAGCCATCCTTCCACATCAACCTTCAGAGTAGCTGGGGCTACAAGTGCACATTTGCATGCTGTGTTAATTTTTCTATTTTTTTTTGTATAGGTGGGGTCTTGCTCTATTGCCCTGGCTGATCTGGAAGTCCTGGCCTCAAGGGATACTTCCACTCTGGCCCTCTGAAATGCTGGGAATACAGAAGTGAACCACTGTGCCCAGCCTAAAAACACTTTTGAAAATGCTTGTGAAGTGCCCTGAGGAAGCCCAGCTGACACTTGGAAGAGGAAACAGAAGTGGTGTTTCTGGAACATTTACACACACGCAAATCACGTAGGCATTTCAGGTAGACAATACAGGTTGCAACCCAAAGATTTATTATGCCGACCTGGGCAGAACTCCACTGGGCCCTGCTCTGTTGTAATGGGTGGACGGATGAGGTTAGCACCACGCAGTTATCCCAGGATCAAACTTATTTGGCAATTCATAAAAGTAAAGATGTAGGCCGGGCGTGGTGGCTCCTATCTGTAATCCCAACACTCTGGGAGGCCAAGGCAGGTGGATTTGGATTGCCTGAGCTCAGGACTTCAAGACCAGCCTGAGCAAGAGCGAGACCCTGTCTCTACTTAAAATCAGACAAAATAGCTGGGCATTGTGGTGCAAACACCTGTAGTCCCAGCTACGGGGGAGGCTGAGGCAGGAGAATTGCCTGAGCCCAACCAAGAGTTTGAGGAGGCTGTGAGCTGTGATGACGTCACGGCACTCTACCCAGGGAGATAGAATAAAACTGTGTCTCAAAATAAATAAATAAAAAAGTAAAGATGTACCTTCCAAGGAGAGTTCCTTTCCTCAGAAATTCTTGAAGATCTCTAAGTCTTTCTCTGGCACAGGAGGGGTGGCGTCCCACTCATTCTCGGGGTAAGTTTCGAAGTTGGATGTGTCGCCATCGCTGGATATCTTGGGCACGATGGGAGGCTGCAGGGGCCGGCAGACACACAGAGCCCAGCTTAGAAAAGACACCTGGCTGGCTGTGGGTACATCACTCTGCTTCTGTCTCCTTGTGTGAGCATGGAAATGATTTGCAAAAGCCAAGAGCTCTCTGCTCTTCATTCGTGCACACAGACAGCTTGGAATTATAACATGCTGTGACTGGGATGGCAGGAACCCAGGGCTTGTGTCTCTTACGGTCTAGAACAGTGGTTCTCAACCTTCCTAATGCCGCAACCCTTTAATACATAGTCCAAAGGGGTCACAACCCACAGGTTGAGAACCGCTGTTCTAGAATGAGAACTATCCAGACTGCTAATTTCCCAGGCCTTGCTACATCTGGGAGATTCTGACGCAGCTGATTAGGTGACCAGGCTTTGGAAAATTCTAGTAAAACGGAGAGTGTTGCAGACCAATTGCAAGCTTCTGGTCTGAAACACTAAGGAAACCAAGATTTGGACAAGGGGCAGAATTTTTTTTTTTTTTTTTTTTTTTTTTCCCACAAAGGGGCAATAGTTAAACATTTTCATTGGTACAGATCACATGACTTCCGTGGCAGCCACTCTTCTCTGACACTGAACCATCAAAGTGGCTGCTGATAATACATGGATCATCATGAAAGTTATAAGATATACACACACACGTTGGGCAGTGCCATGAGGAAGCAACTAATATTCCACGCACTTCTCCTTTGCCACTGCCTTGATGGACACGTGGCTATCACTCCATTCCGCCGGGTGTGGCAGCTCACACCTGTAATCCCAGCACTATGGGAGGCTGAGGCAGGTGAATCACCCGAGCTCAGGAATTTGAGACCAGTCTGAGCAATAAGAAGACCCCCATCTCTACTAAAAATAGAAAAACTAGCTGGACGTGGTGGTGGGCTCCTGTAGTCCCAGCCAGTCAGGAAGCTGAGGCAGGAGGATTGCTTGAGGTCACAAGTTTGAGGTTGCTGTGAGCTGGGTGATGCCATGGCACTGTAGCCTGGGCAACAGAATGCGACTTGGTCCCCCCAAAACAAACTAAAAACAATAGTACATATTTCTCTAGGTTCTAAATAAATGCAGAGGAAATAAAAATACATCTTTCCATATGGAGTTTTAATTGCATCAAGAAACTCTGGAAGGACATATAGAAAAATCTAATAAGAGGCAATTACCTGCAGGTGACTTGGAGGGAGTGAGAGGGAGACTTGGCAGTGTATACCTTTCCATATTGACTTGGTTTCCAACCAACGTGTATATCTACCCTTATGTTCAAATAGCTTTTATGAGAAAAATGGCATTTAATCTGACAAAACATTGAAAAATTAAAACTGTGCACCAAATAAAACCTGGCATCTAGGGTGTGACCCCAGGGGCTCTGGTTGGTCTGGAGTCAGGCTTAGTAATGAGCATTTTTTTTTTTTTTTGCAGTTTTTTGGCCAGGGCTAGGTTTCAACCCACCACCTCCCGTATATGGGGCTGGCACCCTACTCCTTGAGCTACAGGTGCCACCCAGTAATCAGCATTTTTAAGGGTTTCCCTCCTTCAATCTAAAGTGCAAAGTTGAGGACGGACACTCCCTTGCAACATTTCTGCCAAAGACACAGGTAGTTCAGGGCTATTCCCAACAGCCAAGTGTCCGTCAAGGAACTTGTGGCCAAGGAGAAGTGAGTGGAATATTATTTGGGCAAGAAAAAAAAATAACAATCATCTCTTCCGCAGGAACATTGGTGGAACTGGAGGTCATTATATTAAGGGAAATACACCGGGGAACAGAAAGACAAGTATCACATGTCCTCATTCTGATGTGAGAGCTAAAAAAAAAAAAAAAATGTGTTTAATGGAGGTTGAGAGGGGAACGATAGCTTCCCGATGGTGGAAGACAAGAGAGAGAGGACAGAGTCTGGGGAGCAATGGAAACATACTGTCAGAGAGAAGAAATACGTCCTGGTATTATGATGGGACAGTCAGAAAGCCACAGTTAACAATAATAGACTGTCTATTCCAAGAGAGCTAGGAGAGAAGGTTTCAAATGTTCCCGAAGCAAAGACGGGTGTCCTTAATACCTAAGTGGATCATGACACATTTTACGTGCTTTATATCACGCACATATCAAGATACCACGTGGTATTCTTCTTAGCAAAATATCTCAAGAACAGAAGAAAAAGTATCCATTGTACTCAGCCCTACTATGAAACTAATTTAGGGCTTTCATATGAAAGCTATAACCCAGTTATAACCTAAGAATATGGGGAAGGGGGAGAGGGAGTGGAGGGAGGGGGGAGGTGGGCAGAGGGAGGGTGATTGGTGGGATTACACCTGCGGTGCATCTTACAAGGGTACATGTGAAACTTAGTAAATGTAGAATATAAATGTCTTAATGCAATAACTAAGAAAATGCCAGGAAAGCTATGCTAACCAGTGTGATGAAAATGTGTCAAACAGTCTATAAAACCAGTGTATGGGGCCCCATGATTGAATTAATGTACACAGCTATGATTTAATAAAAGAAAAAAAAAAAAAGAAAGGAAGAAAGAAAAAAGCTACCACATGGTGATATCACACGGCGATATCTCGTCCCGTAAATATGCACAAATGTTATGTACCAATTTATAAAGCCAAGTTAAAGAAAAAAAAAAAAAATGTGCGGTTTGACCCCAAATGTCGAAAGGTTGAGTCTGAGACACTCATTGAAGAGGGAACTTGGTTGAAAAAGAACCAGGAGATGACTGTACAGTACAAACTCATCTGTAGCTGCACCTTAAGTTTTCTCTGTGGGACGGCATCCCAGTCGACGCAGCGGAACCAGCGGTGTCGCTTGACGTCGTTAGCCCCGTTCTACAAAAGAAACAGACGGGTGTCACCAGCAGGTGGGATTTGGACAGCCCAGACAAGAACCACAGCACAGGGAATCTCTACATTATCCCACGTGGAACCAAACAACCACACACACAAAAAGGTTTTGCTGTATTTTGAGTAATTGTTCTTGGGTAGGAGCTACTTGGGAACTCTATGAATGAAGTCTGTGTTTTTTTTTTTTCTTTAACTTGCTTTCCTTGGTGGAGAAAACAGCCCAGTTAGAAAGCGGACATGTAGACTGCTCTGGCCCAAAGGCTGAAAGATAAATATGATTCAGCCTTTCAGCGTAAAATTGAACGCACAGTAATTTCTGAGTTTGTCTTGACAATTTTATCAGGATTTTATAAACGTTTGAAATGAGAGATTCCCACAGAATGATGTAACTCATGCAGGGTGACCCAGCAAAAGTAAATACAGGACTGGGTATGAAAGTGAGATGCATCCAGCCTGGATGTGTGTAGGGATGGTCTACTGGACGTGTGTGGGGACGGTCTACTGGACGTGTGTAGGGACAATCTACTGGACGTGTGTAGGGATGGTCTACTGGACGTGTGTAGGGACGGTCTACTGCAAGCAAATGTGGGGCACCTGGGAGCATCTGTCTCAAGTGGTCAGGTGTGGACCACACACTTTCTTCCTTTTTATTACAGGTATAATAACTTTCTGATCTAAGGTACAAATCAATAAAAATCCTTGAATAAAGTGTGGGGAAACAATGGAAGGTATCAGCCTGGGGAAAGACTTTATGAAGAAGACTCCAGTGGCAACTACAACAACAAAAATAAACAAATGGGACTTACACTGAAAAGCTTCTGTTCAGCTAACAAACAACAACCAAAGCAAATAGACAACCATCAGAATGGGAAGATATTTGCATATTATGAATCGGACAAAAGCTTGATAAGCAGGATCTCCAGAGAACTCAAATTAAGCAACCAAAAATGAGCCAGCAATCCCTTATATCACTGGGCAAGTGAGATGAATAGAACCGTCTCTAAAGAAGACAGACGAATGGCTAACATATGAAAAAATGCTCACTGTCCCTAATTATCAGAGAAATGCAAATCAAAACCACCCTGACCTATCACCTAACCCCAGTGAGAAAGGCCCACATCACAAAGTCTCAGAGCTGCAGGTGCTGGCGTGGATGTGGAGAGAAGGGAACACTTTTACACTGCTGGTGGGACTGCAAACTAATACAACCCTTTTGGAAGGAAGTACGGAGAATCCTCAAAGAACTCAAGCTAGACCTCCCATTTGATTCTGAAATCCCATTACTGGGCATCTACCCAGAAGAAAAAAAATCCTTTTACCATAAGGACATTTGCACTAGACTGTTTATCACAGCTCATTTTACAATCGCCAAAATGTGGGAACAGCCTAAATGCCCACCAACCCAGGAACGGATTAACAAGCTGTGGTCTATGTACACCATGGAATACTATTCAGCCATAAAAAAGATGGAGACTTTACATCTTCTGTATTAACTTGGATGGAAGTGGAAGACATTATTCTTAGTAAAGCATCACAAGAATGGAGAAGCATGAATCCACTGTCCTCAATTCTGATATGAGGACAAATGATGCTCGTATAAGGTGTGGGGAAATGGGCGAGGGGAGAGAAGGAAGGAGGGATGGGGGGGGTCACGGGTGTGTCACACCTCTTGGGGACAGGACTCTACTATTAGAGGGACTTTACCTAACAAATGCAATCAGTGTAACCTGCATCTGTGGACCCTCAATGAATCCCCAACAACAACGACAACAAAATCTTCCTTATCAGCTAAACGTGAGACAGTGGGAGAAACAGATGTGGGCCTTACGAAATCAGACCCAGTGGGCATGAATTTGGCATCGCACTTTCAGCATATCAATTACTGCCTAGTTTTATAACAGTTTAAATGTCTTATCCTCAAAAAAGAAGGTTGCCCATGATCCTATCTTGAAAAGGAGTGAAGTGAATTTTTCTTTGTACTTTCCTCCCCCAATCCTGTTGTTTAGAAATTTTTCTCTTTTCTTCTTGGAAGACATTATTTTCCATCGATAGCTAAGTCAAACATCAAATAGTTGCTGGTCTTTGCTGTCAGTTAAGCTGTGAATGAAAACAAGACTTGACTTTTACCCCGAATTACATAAAATTCTAGGTAGTAAGAGATTATGTGTGTTTATACAGTTACAGACATATTTATGTATGTACACACAGAGATATACCTCATATACTTAATAAATACGGTACATGAACAGTGGTAAAATTCTAGCCTGGATCCTAGGTGTGTGTGTGTATGTATATACATATATAAGTCATATATACAATGTAAAAAAGCGTGTATATAAAATAAATACGGAGAGTGACAGAAAATGTATACAGATTTTAAGAAAGTAAAACACTGTATGAAAATCATAGTAGTCAAATCATATTTGACTTCCGCAATTACAAAATATATAATATATAAAATAACAAAATGTTATCAGTATATATGGAACATTAGAATTCTAATACGGTTTTTCCTTTCTTAAAATGTGTATGAGTTTTATTGGCACCTTGTGAATATACTTTGTAGACATACTTTTTACACTATTGATATGAAGTGTGTGTGTATCTATAAGTACATACACACTCCATATTCAAACTAGAATCTAATGTCTGCACATGCATATGGTATATAAACTGTGCGTGTGTGTATACAGTCGTCCACCGTGTAAGAACTCTTCAGCCAACAAGCTGCATAGCCAATGATGGTTTCTAGAGATGAGAATGAACCTGAAAAATTTTTAGCACCTGGTCATCTGTCAGCAAACACCCTACTGCCTAGCCTGTGGTCGTAGCAGGTGCCTTAGCTACTGGGAAGGCTGAGGCAGGAGGATCCAAACAGCTGGACTACAAGCGCTCGCCACAACGCCTGGCCATTTTTTTTGTTGTAGTCATCATTGTTGTTTGGCAGGCCCAGGCTAGATTCGAACCCACCAGCTCTGGTGCATGTGGCTGGCGCCTCAGCACTTGAGCTACAGGTGCTGAGCCTGTGATAAGTATTTTTAAAAGCTGCCTCCATAGCCAAATTCTCCAGCAATGATCAGGTCTTCTGAACCTGACAATTCTTCCAATTTATTGTACCCTGTATTTATGTATGCACCCACAAGATTCCACTATTTGTACAAATTATTTCAGGCACAGCTATGAACAATATTGAGAACAAAGTGATGCTTACAGACTCAGGTAACAGGAGTCTCTAGTTTTTGTTTGCAAAGTGACAGATATCATTCACACAAAACAAACATCTTGTTTGAACACTAGCCATTTGTTGTTTGCAATCGAAAGGTTAAAAGCCAAAAATTAAAACTTTTAAAACAGAAAAAGCTTATGGAATAAGGATGTAAACAAAGAAAATATTTTGTGTTATGCTGGACAGTGTTTTTGTTTTAGGCTATTTAAAAAAAAAGTTTAAAGTTTTTAAAACATTAAGAAGAAAGTTATAAGTCAAGTTCATTTGTTGTTGAAGAAGGAAGAATTTCCTTATGAATTTAGGGTACAGTTGACAGGATGGAGCCTGCAGCCGTGGACAGGAAGGTTCTAGACCTCACTCATCCTTCACTCTGTGACTCACCCACACCCAGTCCTGTAAGCTCCCCTCACCACAAACGTCCTGCCAGGAGTTCCATTTTTTACCTGTAAAATCTTTTTTTACTGCATTTTTTCTGTTTAGGTATGTTTGTATAACTAACTTTTATTGAGACTCTGTCTCCAAAAAAAATGTGTAAATGTGTATTCGTATATACAGGCTAGCCATAAAGTTGGTGTGCGTTTTAAAATACTGTGCAATTTTAAATTGCACATGAACTTTATAGACACCCTGTATATGTATACGGACACATAGACATACTTACTATTGTCTTACAACTGCCTATGGTATTCAGTATATTAACATGCCCTGAAAGTGTGAAATCCAGAGCAGCCCAGGTTTACAGGAGCTGCACCACCCCAGTTTGTGAAGGACCCGCCCCGGTTTGTGAAGGACCCACCAGCAGCTTTGCAGAAGGACAAAAACCACCTAACAACAACTTCTCAGAACACAACCTGAGCCCAGTCATTCAGCAATACATGACAATGTGTAGGTATAATATATAAAATATATAAACACACACACAAACACACACACACACACATCTCAGTATTTGGAAGGTAAAGTATTTACACAAATAAAGTACTAAAATGTATGTGTACACACATAACCACTCATGCCGTGTGGTTAAAACACACAGGACATATCACTCCAAATGAAGAAGTGAGGCAACAGCAAGGTGCCACCGTGACAGAGGCAGACAGAGAGGTGATGAACCCACCCAGCTGTGTGAAAGTTCATGGTGAAGAGCAGGGTTCCTATATGGTCTATAAAGTCAATAAAAATGCAATGTGTGTGCGTCTACACACATCACACACCTCATATACATCACACACCTCATATATGCAGTTTATAAAGTCTATAAAAATAATGCGTGCATGTATTTACACATATCACACACTTCATATATGTGGCATATAAAGTCTATAAAAATGCAATACGTAGGCTCAGCGCCTGTAACACAGTGGTTACGGCACCAGCCACATACACCAAGGCTGGTGGGTTTGAACCGAGACAGGGCTAGAAAAAAAAAATGACAACTGCAACAAAAAATAGTTGGGCATTGTGGCGGGTGCCTGTAGTCCCAGCTACTTGGGAAGCTGAGGCAAGAGAATTGCTTAAGCCCAAGAGTTTGAGGTTGCTGTGAGCTGTGACGCCACAGCACTCTACCAAGGCAACATAGTGAGATTCTTGCCTCAAAAAAAAAAGAAAAAAAGCAATGTGTAAATGTGTATTCACATAGACAGTGAGCCATAAAGTTTGTGTGTGATTTGAAATTGCACATGAACTTTATAGCCACCCTGTATATGTATACAGACACATATATTATTATACACATGTTTTATACACTTCATGCATGTGTGTGTATAAGGCCAACTAATAAGAAAGAAATGCAAAAGAAGCCTCACACTGGAAATTTTCCAACAGTGGAGGACAGAACCGTGTCCATGGAGGATGAAGGCTTTAAACAGAATGGCAACGCGTCTGGGAGAAAAAGGCTTGTCAGTCCAAATGAAGAAGAGCAGCAACGGCAAGGTGCCGCCATGACAGAAGCAGGAAGAGAGGTGATGAACCGGTCCAAGCTGCATGAGGGTCCATGGTGAAGAGCAGGGCTCCTAAGGACCTGGGGCTCTGAGCGAAGACAGACAGGCCACTTTTGATAGTGATGGGAGGGGATAGCTGGAGAAAGTCAGTGACAGGGGTGGCTGAGAACAGGAACCTTTGATGACCAAGAAGACAAGGGAACGTCCTGGTGGAGGATGGGGACACAGTTGAGAAGAGAGAGAATGTGTTATCTGTAGGATGTCTGCCACTCCTCCTGGACACAGCAACATCCTCCCATTTTAATTAGGCAGTTCCTTCCTGAGAAAATGAAAAATAGAACTACCACAGATCTGGCAGTCTCACTGTGGGCATTTACGCATAGGAAATCAGAGCAGTATCTCAAAGATACGGCTGCACCCCACTCTTATTCATGGGAGCCAAAATGTGCAATCAACCCAAGTGCCCATCCAGGGAGGAACAGACAGAGAGACTCTGGCAGGCGTGCAGGACAGAACACCCTATATTCAGCCATGAAGAAGGAACTCCCACCATTTCCAGGGACTACGGGTAAGTGACACAAGCCCGGCAGAGAGAGACACACACCTCATGGTCTCCCTCTTATGTGGGAGTGAAGAAAGGTGAATTCACAGAGGCAGAGATCAGAACTGTGTGTATGGGGCTGTGACTGCAAAGATGTTTGTTGAAAGCCACACATTTCAGCCAGATGGTAGAAGATCGATCAAGAAGTCTGACGTAGGCTGCGCGTGGTGGCTCACACCTGTAATCCCAGCACTCTGGAAGGCTGAGGCAGGTGGATCACTTCAACTCAGGAGTTTGAGACTAGCCTGAGCAACAATGAGACCCTGTCTCTACTAAAAACAGAAAAACTAGCCAGGCATAGTGGCAGGTGCCACTTATTCAGGAGGCTGAGGCAGGAGGATCACTTGAACCCAAGAATTTGAGGTTGCTATGCGCTAGAATGAGACCAGGGCCCTCTACCCAGGGTGGCAAAGTGAAACTCTCTCTCTCTCAAAAAAACTCCCCAAATCTGTTGTACATCATGGTGATTATAGTTAATGATAGTTAATGATGATTTATTCTCAAAAACCCCTACAAGTAAATTTTCCGTCTTCTCACCACAAATAATAATTGTGTGAGCAGATGCCTGTTAATTAGCTCAACTGAGCCATTTGGCAAAAGGTGTGTATTTCAAAACATCTGCTGTAGTCGGTAAATATGCATAATTTTTGTTAATTGGAAGAAATAATATAAATTAGGTGGTTCCTCTCCACATCAGGAGACCCGGCCGTACTTTGAGACCTAGCTTGGATGTTTGTGAGTTCTTCCCAATTTCCTTAGATCAGGGGGGCTTGTTCCGACCCCTTCTGTGTACCCACTGAGGTCTCTGTGCTACTTCCAGGGGATTCTGCCAATGTTTGTGTCTCCCGGAATCCCTGGCAGGGCACCCTGCCCATCACGGGACAGGTGCAACATTCAAACAGGTGTGTCCCCTCTCATGAAAAGCTGTGGAAAAGACGAATTCTGACAGTGAAAATCAACGGACAGGCCAAAGGGGTCTGCCCACGTCTAATATTATAAAGGACAGAGGGATCACTACCCTTATGGTTTAAATGATGTCCCCCCCCCAAAAAAAAAAAAAGATATGAGAATGCTCCAACCTCCAGGAAACATGAACAAGACATGAACAACTCAGTTCCTTAATTATGTTTCCCTGCACAGGAAAAGTGTGTGGAAATCACACTCGTGCAAGTTCCAAAATAATCGTTACTTCGCAAGAACGGGTGTGCACCTGTGTTCCCAAGAGTCAAACAGCGGAAACCGTCCAAAGTTGGAAACACCCTACGTGTCCATCAAAGGATGAGTAGAGAGGAATAGGGTCTCTCCGCAAAACGGAATAGTCTTTGGCCATGAAAGGGAATGAAGTGACCACCCAATGAACCCCAAAAACGTTGACCTAAAATGTCACATTTGGTACAATTATATTTTTAGGAGAACCCAGAATAGGGAAACTTATAGGAGGGGAAAAAAGTTGATTAACGATTAATTAGGGTGCAAGGTGACAGAAGAATGAGCAGAGTGAAGGATTTCTTCTATAAGGTGATGAAAATATTCTAAAATTAATCCCAGTGCTGACCGCAATATCCCACATGGACTACTGGAAGCTGCCGAACTGTACTTTTTTTTTTTTTTTGCAGTTTTTGGCCAGGGCTGGGTTTGAAGCCACCACCTCTGGCACATGGGCCTGGGGCCCTACTCCCTGGAGCCACAGGCACTGCTCTTTTTTTTTGTTTGTTTGTTTTTCAAACTGTACATTTTAAACGGTTAAATTGCAGGGCGTGTGAATTGTCTCTCAAGGAATCTGCCTAAAGAACAAACAAAATAATGAGTGATCATTTATAAAGTGCTGTTGTACCACCATCGGGTAAGAAAATGAGATGGTCTCATGTGTCCAAAAGCCACGTTTACAAGGTAGGAACGAATTATTTATGAACACTTTGGATTATATCGATAAATAGCCATGCTGGTGTCAAACCTCAGATCTTTTTTTTTTTTTTTGCAGTTTTTGGCTGTGGCTGTGTTTGAACCCGCCACCTCTGGCATATGGGGCCGGCCTGCCCTACTCCTCTGAGCCGCAGGCACTGCCCTCAAACCTCAGATCTCACATCAGATTCTGCTTAACAGCCCTGGAAGCAAATACTCACCTTCATGTTTCCCAGACGCTTTGTCCTGTCCACAACCAGCAGTTTCTTAATGAGGTCTCTGTTTAAAAGAAAGAGAGAAAAAGCATTTGGACATCTTAATATCATTTGGAGCACCCGGAGCATAGTCGACAGACACAAAAATCCACCTGCAACAATCTCTGCGTTTGCACCGAAGCTCAATTTCTGGTTTGGCAAAACATTTTCTCTTCTCGGGCTTTTATCTTACCGTTGTCATTTCTGAAATAATGTATGCGACACTGGGTTGCCTCTGCACTTGTCCAGAGCTAAGGGAAGAGGGCTGATTCATTCTCTGTAAAGAAAACGTTTGTTTTCCAGACAGGCACAGTGCCTGTAACCCCAGCACTCTGGGAGGCCAAGGCAGGTGGAATGCTCGAGCTCAGGAGTTCAAGACCAGCCTGAGTAAGAGCGAGACCCCATCTCTACTAAAAACAGAAAAATTATCTACGTGTTCTGGCAGGCGCCTATAGTCTCAGCTATTTGGGAGGCTGAGGCAAGAGGATTGCTTGGGCCCAGGAATTTGAGGTTGCTGTGAGCTAGGATGCCATAGCACTCTACCCAGGGTGACAGAGTGAAACTGTGCCCCAAAACAAACAAAAAGCAACAACAACAAAAAAGCACCTTTTTTCCTGTCTTTTTTTATGGCTGAGTATTATTCCATGGTATTAAGCTATAAGAAAAGATGGAGATTTTAGGTCTTTTGTAGGTACTTGGATGGAATTGAAACACATTCTTCTTAGCAAAAAAAAAAATCACAAAAAGGGAAAAGCAAGTATCCAACGTACTCAACACTAATATGAAACCAGTACATGAACAAATGTACACCCACCTGAGACCTGAGAGGAAAATGCAATTTTGTTCAAGTCAGAGAGGGGGGAGCATACAGAGGGAGGAGGGAGGTGAATTGGTGAGCTCTCACCTAATGGGCACAATGTTGGGGTGCACAGCACACTCCCTGGGGGAAGGGCTCAACTATGCGCCGAACTTTACCTAACAAACGCAGACAATGTAACCTAATCCTTTATGCCCTCATATTTGGGAAAAAAAAAAAAGAAAAAAAAAGAAAGAAACCCAGCTTTGATGAGGATAGCAGGAGAAATTTCTGGGCCTGCCGGGGAGGATCCTGACACTTCACATAAATATACCTGGCAGGGCTCGGTGCCCGTAGCACAGTGGTTACAGTGCCAGCCACATACACCGAGGGTGGTGGGTTTAAGCCCACCCTGGGCCCGCTAAACAACAACGATAACTGCAACAACAACAACAAAAATAACCGGGCGTTGTGGCGGACGCTTGTAGTCCCAGCTACTTGGGAGACTGAGGCAAGAGAATCACTTAAGCCAAAGAGTTTGAGGTTGCTGTGAGCTGTGACTCCACAGCACTCTACCCAGGGCAACATAGTGAGGTTCTGTCTCTATCTCACAAAATAAATAAATAAAACAAAAGGTTTTTCCCCCTTTCCGTGGAAAAGATTACTGCCTGACATAGCTGAGACACCATCATGGAATAATATTGCAAGATGGTATCCCACTGAGGGAATACCCCGGCGGCGAACCCAGACGTTTTAAAAATAAACAGACAACGAGGAGAGACCGTTCACTTACTTGGCGCTGAAATCCAGATGCCTGGGGAAATCGATTTTGCCTGCAAGGATTTTCTGATAGATGCCGAATGGGTTGTCATCGAAAAACGGAGGGAAGCTGTCAGGAAAATAAACATCTATTTTAAGCGGGTAACAAGCTTGGAAGACGTTCCTTCCTTTTGTAACGATGGCTATTTCTGCTTCCCGTGCACGGAAAGTCATTCACGTCACATGTCATCTTTCCTCACACGCTGAAACCATTGCTATCTGAAGACAGGACATGTGGACAGTTCTAAGATGAAATGAATTATGCCCTCCAGGGAGGGCAGAGTCCTCCTTGGAGATGGACTGAAGAACATTTGGAGAGGGTGTCTGCTGACCAGCTGAACAGGTGACTCTCATTACACGGTTCCAGAATTTAAATATCATATCTTCTCAATATACTGAGAAGATATATCAAATTCTCAATATATCAAATTCTCAATATACTCATGAACCTGAGGTTGATTTTTGTCACCAAGCAATACTGAGAAAGACTTATTCCTAGAAATAATTTTTTCTTTCTTTTTTTTTTTTTTGCAGTTTTTGGCCGGGGCTGGGTTTGAACCCGCCACCTCCAGCATATGGGGCCGGCGCCTTACTCCTTTGAGCCACAGGTGCCACCCCTAGAAAGAATATTTTTGCTCTAATAATTAGCAAAATATTAAACTCTATTTAAGGTTGCATGAGAACCCACGGCTGCTTATATACATAGAAAGCTTAGTAATTAAAGTACCAGAATGTTATTAAAAAAACGTTAGTTTAAGGCAGCACCCGTAGCTCAGTGGGTAGGGTGCCAGCCACATACACTGAGGCTGGCAGGTTCGAACCTGCCCTGGGCCAGTTAAAAAACAACAATGACAACTGCAACAACAATAATAAAAAATAGCCAGGTGTTGTAGCGGGCACCTGTAGTCCCAGCTACTTGGGAGACTGAGGCAAGAGAATCACTTAAGCCCAAGAGTTTGAGGTTGCTGTGAGCTGTGATTCCACAGCACTCTAACCCAGGGGGACATAGTAAGACTCTGTCTCAAAAAAAAAAAAAAAAACCATTATATTACATTTTAGGGCACTGCACCTCCCCAGATGTGATTACACAATGTGTTAAATGTAGCATATGCTGAATAACTACTTATTCACAGCCGCAGTGTTTGATTATGTGCTAAGAGAAAAAAAATCAAATTGATATTATTTATTTTCAGGAATATTTGTAATTATTTCAGGAATATGAACACAAAAGGAAATGCTATTGTCTATGTTAAATGGGTAAGTTATAAATTTAGCTCATAGTAGAAATAAAAATATTTTTTTAAAAAAGGAATAACTCTTACAATCATCTCATTTTCTCATTTGCAGGTGCTAACTGTATTCCAAACAGCTGGTACGTGAATGGTTTCTAAATTTCCCTGAGGCAAATTCACCAGCATGGCTAAGGATGGCACTTTAGCATTTCAACAGCAAACAAGCAAACAATCCCATTTAAAAAACGGGCAGTCTACCGGGCTGTCCACCCTTTTTCCTTCTCTGCTGCAAATTGGAAGAAGAGTTGTC
The DNA here is from genome assembly GCA_963574355.1 of Loris lydekkerianus. NCBI lineage: Eukaryota > Metazoa > Chordata > Mammalia > Primates > Lorisidae > Loris > Loris lydekkerianus. Next base: position 29,957 of record CAUYPK010010060.1, read on the forward strand.
TTGGGCCACCTGTTAAATACACAAACAAGAATGAAAGAGAATAAAATCCTGCCATTTGGGATGGCACCTGTGGTTCAAAGGAGCAGGGCGCCGGCCCCATGTGCCAGAAGTAGCGGTTTCAAACCCAGCCCCAGCCAAAAACTGCAAAAAAAAAAAATCCTGCCATTTGCAGCAACCTCAATGGTGGAGGACATTATGTTAAATGAATAAGAATCAAAAGTTAAACATACATGTTCCCATTTATAGGCGGAAGCTAACGAAAAACAAAAACAGTTGATATCATAGAAGTAAAATGCAGACAGAAGTTATGAGAGGTTAGGAAAGGAGCAGGAATTGATGGAGGGAGAAATTTGTTAAAGGAAACAAAATTGCAACAGAAAAGAGGGTTAAGGTCTAGCATGATACAGCATGACTTTTTCTTTTCTTTTTTTTTTGAGACATAGTCTCATTATGGTGCCCTGGGTAGAGTGCTGTGACATCACAGCTCACAGCAACCTCCCACTCTTGGACTTCAGCGATTCTCTTGCCTCAGCCTCCCAAGTAGCTGGGACCACAGGCGCCCGCCACAATGCCCGGCTATTTTTTGGTTGTAGTTGTCACTGTTGTTTGGCAGGCCCAGGCTGGGTTTGAACCTGCCAGCTCCAGTGTATGAGGCTGGTGCCCTAGCTCCTGAGCCACAGGCGCAGAGCCAGGTAACAATATATTATCCCAGGTCTGACAACTATGTTCTCAAGTCATCCTAGCAAAAGTGCTACGTACCTCATTGGTGACTGTCACTGCACTCATCTTTGAAATGCTCCCCTCAGGACGCCAGCACCTAGTCCATCCTTTAAAGCACTGTTTCTAGAGTGAGTTCAAGAACTTAATTGTCAGACCTCAAGTAATGACAGCTCAGATGGCCATTCCAGAAAAAGAGTTCTAAAATCGCACTGAATAGTGGACTGGGTACTGGTACCCACGTGCAGCTTCCCAAGCCACCTGGAAGGTGACCTCCCTGACATAGCTATTTTGCTAGGATGAGCCTGAGATCTTACATCATCAGACCTCATATAGTTTCGGACAGCTCTAAGGAAGATATTGAATATTACTCACAGAAAGAAATGATAAATGTCTGAGAAAACAGACATGTTTATACACACGTTATACATTCTGAGACATCCCTATTTAGCTGATGAATAGGTACAATTATTATGCGTCCATGAAAAAAAAATACAGAATTTTGAAAAATAAAGTTTCTTGGGTCAGCACCCGTAGCTCAGTGGGTAGGGCGTCGGCCACATACACCAAGGGTGGCAGGTTCGAACCCAGCCCAGGCCATCTAAAACAATAATTACAACTGCAACAACAACAACAAAAATAGCTGGGTGTTGTGCTGGGCGCCCGTAGTCCCAGATACTTTGGAGGCTAACGCAAGAGCATCACTTAAGCCCAAGAGTTTAAGGTTGCTCTGAGCTGTGACACTACAGCATTCTACCTAGGGTGACAGAATGAAACTCTGTCTCAAAAATAAATAAATAAATAAATAAAGTTTCTTGCAGCTATCAAGAAATTATCACTATGGCTGAGAATGGGATCCCTTTTTTTATTATTATTACTGTTTCAGGTTGATTTGAGGGTACAAAGAACAAGGTTACAATCTTTGCGTCTGTTCGGTAGAGTCCCTCTCATCACTGGGTCCTGTCCCATCCCCATGGGTATGTCCCCTGCGGGGCCCCCTAACACTGAGCCCAGTAAGTGGGAGCACACCCATCCTTCCCCCACTCTCACCCTCATTCCTCGTCCTGGAATTGATTTGCGTTTTTCTCTTATGTGGGTGTGTATTAGCTCATCGACTGGCTTCATACTAGAATTGAGTACGTTGGATTCTTGCTTCTCCGTTCTTGTGATACTTTACCAAGAATGTGTTTCAGCCCCATCCAGGCTAATATAGAAGGTATAAAGTATCCATCTTTTTATGGCCGAATACTATTCCCAGGTATACCATATACCAGAGCTGTTTAATCCAAGAATGGGATCTTTCTTGGGGATTCCTTCTGTCACCACCTCCAGCAATACCACATACACATTGCCTTGGAGGGCAGGTGGTCCTCCAGTGCAATTGTTTTGCAGGGCATAAAAAGTGTCACCCCAGGCTCAGCGCCTGTGGATCAGTGGGTAGGACCCAAGCCCGATATACATACCGAGGGTAGCGGAGTCAAACCCAGCCCCAGCCAACCTGTAACAAAAAATAGCCGTGCGTTGTGGTGGGCACCTGTAGTCCCAGCTACTCGGGAGGCGGAGCCAAGAGAATTGCCTAAGCCCAAGAGCTGGAGGTTGCTGTGAACTGTGATGCCATGGCACAGTACCAGTGGCAATCAAGTGACACTCCATCTCTTAAATAAAAAAAGTAAAAACATCACCCCAGGCTTGGAGCCTGTAGCTCAGCAGCTAGGGCACCAGCCCCATACCCTGGAGCTGGCAGGTTCAAATCCAGCCCAGGCCTGCCAAACAACAGTGACAGCTACAACCAAAAAATAGCCAGGCATTGGTGGCAGGCACCTGTAGTCCCAGCTACTTGGGAGGCTGAGCCAAGAGAATCACTTAAGCCCAAGAGTTGGAGGTTGCTGTGAGGTGTGACGCCACAGCACTCTACCCAGGGTGACACAGTGAGACTCTGTCTCAAAAAAAAAAAAAAGGCACCCCAGCCAAATACATTTTGAGGGAACTTCTTTATGCTGCTGATCCATACAGTAGTATGCAGCACACAGTAAGTGCTTAGTAAATGTATACAGAGCAAATGAAAGACCCTGAATTAGGTTTTATTGCATCCTTGTGACTTGTATAGCCCATGACACCATGAAAGCATGCACATGAATCTCTGTGGTTGGTGAGGTCATAGTCAAGTCAAGGTTCCTTTCTAGCTTGGACTTTTAAACAACAGAGATGTGGTCCAAGGGTTGGCAAACTGTGGCCCACAGTTTGCTTTTACCAATAAAGTTTTATCAGTACACAGCCACCCTGCCATTCATTTACTCACATTGTGTTTGCTTCATTTGTATTGTCTTGGGTACTTTGTTTTGAGACAGAGTCCCACTATGTCACCCTTGGTAGAGTGCCATGGCATCACAGCTCAAAGCAACCTCAAACTCTTGGACCGAAACGATTCTCTTGCCTCAGCCTCCCAAGTAGCTGGGACTATAGGTACCTGCCACAACGCCCAGGTAAGTCTTTGGTACTTTTTGACTTACAACAGCAGAATTGCAAGTTGAAACTGAGATCTCTTCGTCTACAAAGATGAACATTTTTACTCTTTGACTATTTGCAAAAAAAAAAAAAAAAAAATTTGGATGACCTCTGGACTAGCAGAAGATAAAACTATATGAAAACATGTCCTTGAAAATAACAGCAAGTATTTAAAAGGGAGACTTTGAGGCTGGTCACGGTGGCTCGCGCCTGCAATCCCAGCACTCTGGGAGCCAATGTGGGTCGATTGCTTGAGCTCGGGAGTTCAAGACCAGCTTGAACAAGACTGAGTGCCCATCTTTACTAAAAACAGAAAAATTAGCCAGGCATAGTGGTGCACACCTGTAGTCTCAGCTACTTGGAAGGCTGAGGAAGATGGATCGCTTCAGCCCAGGAGTTTGAGGGGACTATGAGCTGTGACCCCCTGGCACTCTAGCTTGGGTGAGAGAGCGAGACTCTGTCTCAAAAAAGAACCAGAAAGGAAAAACCACCCAGACCAGGGTCCAGAGTAAAAGTGATTCATCCACTGTGTGGGGACATCCATCCAGTCCTTGTAAATCATGAAGGCCTTGGACGTTAACAGTCCTGTCTTGGTCACCTGCCAGGTGCTTTCTCAGACGGTAGTTGGGACGCAATCATATTCCTTTCTTTCTGTTTTGGGGAGGCAGCCCTGTCTCAATACACTCAGCCGTGAGATTTCATCGGGGAGACGGAAAAATTCTGCAGTGGGACATTCAACTCCAGGAGAGACCGTGTTGTACACAGCTAAGAAGGTTTACAGAGGGTATTAACACACGGCGCTCTTGGAAGGACAATATCGTGGGAAAGGTATTTAATAAGTGGGGGAAGAAATAGCGATAATGAAGAGCTCTAGCTGATCTTCCCAGAGGGAAAAAAGCACAGGCGGTGAGCTTCGGAGGGAACTTGCTTGGGAAATCTTGCAACTTCTGCCTCTACCGCGCAGGTCAGTGTTAGTAAGCGTGAAAGGAAATGAGCACTCATTGCCTAGAACTTGGCCCTTTAAAGAACTTAAAGTTGGCTCTGCTGACAGCTATACTTGGAAATAAAATGTGCTAATTGGTGTGAAGGTAGCCTCAAGATTTTCATCTTAAATATTCACACCGGCATGTTCACCATCACCACCTTCGAATGAGGAAGATTCTCACATAGTCATCGCAACCCATCTCCATCTTCCAGTACAAAGCACCATGCAGGTGCTGGGAGCTGCCTCTGATTTGCAGAAACATCCCAGCTCAGATAAAAGCGCTGTCTCCAACCATCCTCAGGGTACCTGCTCAAGTTGGGCTGGTGTTGAAAAGGCAGGTGTTTTTGGACAATTAAGAGGAAGAAAAGGGTTTCTGGAGGAGAAGGGCAGGTAACTTCACGCCACCTCAGATTCTTCCTCAAAGATTCCTGCCCTGACGTTTTTGTATTAAAAGATAAAATCTATGCTCCTCGGGCAAAACTGGACGGCTGAGGTTGGAGCGGGAATGAGGAACTCGAGACAGGAGAAGAGCAAACAGAAAAGGAAGCAGGGCAGAGGACACAGCAAGAAAAACAGGGCCGTTTGTGTTCATCACGACAGCTGAGATCCCAGAGTGGCAGCCCAGGGAAGCCTGCGGTTCCCCCAAGTTTTATTTTGGAGATTGGTGTCATCCTTTTCCAACAGCAACACTGAACACCAGTGATTGTTCTTCATGTACCTCACCCCAAACAGAGAGGGTGCAGAAAAGTCTAGGAGGTTTTAAGTTGGACGTGAAACAGATTTGGCAAAAAAAAAAAAAATATATATATATATATATATATATATATATATATATAATTTTTTAAATATATGTATATATATAATTTTTAAATATATATATACACACACAATACGACCTCCATTGCTAATAATCTCCCTATACTGATCACCTCCTGAAGTTGACCTAATTTTTTTTTTTTTGGAGAATCATTATGTCTCCCTAGACAGAGTGCAATGGCATCACAGCTCACAGCAACCTCTAACTCTTGGGCTTAAGTGATTCTCTTGCCTCAGCCTCCCAAGTAGCTGGGTCTACAGGTGCCCGCCACACGCCCAGTTATTTTTTTTTGTTGCAGTTGTCATTGTTGTTTAGCTGTCCCGAGCCGGGTTGGAACTCACCAGCCTCGGTGCATGTGGCCAGTGGCATAACCACTGTGCTACAGGTGCCGAGCCAGTTGAGTAATTTTTATGGACCGGACAAGCACCACACGTACATATCAGAACAGCAGGCAAGGTTTCTTATGGTGACTACCTCCATATGTTGACCAGTTTGTGACAGTCCCTGGAGGGGTCACTTACCAAGGTTCTAATGGATATTAAAAATAAAGTCAATGTTTCCCGTTAAATATTTTTAATCCAGGGAACACAGACATACACCTATTTTTCTTTTTTCCATTTAAAAATGCTGTTTGTGGGATCAAATGGAAGGTCTATTTTTGGTTCTTTGAGGATTCTCCCTACTTCTTTCCATAGAGGCGATATTAGTTTGCAGTCTCCCCAGCAGTGTAAAAGTGTCCCCTTCTCTCCACATTCACACCAGCACCTGCAGCTTTGAGACTCTTGTGACGTGGGCCGTTCTCACCGGGATGAGGGTGATATCTCAGGGTGGTTTTAGTTTGCGTTTCTCTGATGATCAGGGACAATGAGCTCTTTTTTCATGTTTGTTAGCCCTTTGTCTGTCTTCTTTAGAGAAAGTTCTGTTCATGCCTCTTGCCCAGACTGTTTGGTGTTTTCTTGTTGATTACTTTGAGTTCTCTGTAGATTTTGGTTATTAGACCTCTGTCAGATTCCTAGCATGCAAATACCTTCTTCAATTCCGAAGATGGTCTTTTTGCTTTACTTGTTGTGCTCTTAGCCGTACAAAAGCTTTTTTTAGCGTGATCATGTCCCATTTATTTATTTTTGGTGTTACTGCAATCCCATTACTAAGTATCTACCCAGAAGAAAAAAAAAATCACTTTATCACAAGGCCATTTGCACCAGATTGTTTATCTCAGCTCAATTCACAATTGCCAAGATGCGGAAACAGCCCAAGTGCCCATCAACTCATAAATGGATAAATAAACTGTGGTATATGTACACCATGAATACTATTCAGCCGTAAAGAAAGATGGAGACTTTATAGTTTCGCTTTTACCTTCCTGTGTTTGGAAAACATTCTACTAAGGAAAGTATCACAAGAATGGAAAAGCAAGCATCCGATGTACTCACTGCTAATACAAAACCAATAAATAAACATTTACATGCCCACACAACAGAAAAACACAATTAAATTCAAGTGCTGGACCTAGGAGAGGAGAGAAGGGGAAAGACTGGTGTGTTCTTTTCGAACCAGCACAGGGTTGGGTACACAGCACGTGCCCACGGATGGAGGACTCAACTACAACCTGTTCCTTTACCTAACAAATGCAAACAAGGTAACCTAACCATTTGCACCCTCATAGTAGCCTGAAAAATAATTTCTGTTTGTGTTCATCTTTCGTGAGTGTTCTTTTCCTTCACGTGAATATATATCATCTATTTTATTTATACAATATTTATTTCGTAATGTCCATTTTAATTCGAATGCAGTCGGTGTAAAAGCCACAAAAAGAGAAGCTTTTGGGGTTGTTAATTTTTTTGGACTATGAAGGGCGTCCCAAGACCAAACTGTCTGAAAGCCAGCTCTTCACGGGCAAGTGGCCACAGGGGTATCTGGACAGAATTTCACCTTATTCAGAAGAGAGTCTGTGGGTTCAGGGGAACCCTAGGTCAGGGGTAGACATAAACAAAGAAAAGGACGGGAGAGATTGCAGCAGACTGTGGGGCAAATGGGGAATTGCGCAGGTGATTGTGTCCCAGACCAATCCATCCAGCATGGATAGAACCTAAATGTTTCTCTTTCGATGAGAAATCAAATCCCGGTGGTGATATAAACCCCTACCCTCATCACACAGCAGGTTCTTCCAGACAGACGGCTTTCCTTGGACCTCCAGAGAGACTGAGATGATATATTAAAGCAGGAAATACATACAGACAAGCCACACTCGTCAGGCTGGGTAGCAATAAAGAAAATGGAAATCAGAGCAGGTGTGGTCCTTCCCACCTGCAATCGCAGCACTCTGGGAGGCCTAGGCAAAGGATTGCTGGAGGCCGGGAGTCGGAGGCCAGCCTGAGCAATAGAGCAAGAATCCTTAACAAAAATTAAAAAATTATCTGGGTATGATGGTGCACTTGTCATCCCAGCTACTCGGGAGGTTGAGGCAAATAGATTCCCTTGAGCTCAGGAGCTCGAGACCAGCCTGAGCAAGAGCAATAC